>VXBA01001890.1:237319-294607 GCA_013399895.1 Serilophus lunatus | reverse complement strand
AAAAAAAAAAAAAGAATTCCAGCCTAAATTGTAATTTGTATGGTCTATTGGCAGGGCTGTGACCAACAGTGAGTGGGGATAAAGGAAACACTGGTGAACGTCTGTCATCTATGCAAAATAGCCACAGAAGTTGTAGGAAATATTTTGCCAAAGGTTTTTACAGCTATTGTGCTTACATTTTTGGAATAAGTTACAAGTCAATGCTTCAAAGGGAATGTATTGTAAGGCCACACGCACTTGTTCTTCCACGATTGCCTCTTGTTTTTTGCCTGCATTTTTTCATACTATGTACAGTTTAAATAAGTTGCATTTTATTTTAGGCAACTTTGTCTTCCCTCTGTCTGTCTTCACAGTCTTTATAATGAAACAAATTAGGTTTCTTCTTCCTTGTCCTCTGCAATATGTTCACTTCCATCTGGATGATTTATTTATTATAAATGGCACATGTAACTATGCTGTTAGTCTTTGATGACAAACAGTAGATGAAATGAACAAAAAATGAGTTTGCATCCAATGGAAAAATAATTTTAAAAGTTCCAATGATTTTCATAGAGAAAAGAGCGGTTAAACATTGGAACAGGCTCCTAGTGAAGTGGTGAAGCCACCATTTATGGAAGTGTTCAAAAAATGAGTATTTAATGTTACTTCTCAATATGAGCTAGTGGGCATGGTGGTATTTGATTGAAGGTTGGACTTGGTATTCTTGGAGGTGTTTTCCAACCTTCATAGTTTTAGGGCTCTATGAAGCACTGGTCTTAGCTAGGTCTTGTTTTTTGTGAAAGCTCACTGGTAACCAAATGCAGCTTGTTCCTTCCCCATAGCTTTCTTGAAACTTCACAATTTCCACTTAACTGTTATTTACTTGTGCTCATTTCTTTTATTAATAAATCAGGTCAACAGTTGTGGTAAAAATGAGAAAACACTACTATGGAAACTAGATTGTTAACTACAATTACAGAAAAATTACGTAGTAAAAGCCTTAGAAGTCTTTGTGGTTTATCTCAACAACCTAACTACCTCATGGTTACCAGTGTATCTCCCAACTTCCAAGATGCTGTCAGTGGCAACTTTATTTTGTGAAGCTATGGAAACAGATTCTCACAGGCTTTACTCAGTAACACATACACGGTTTGGAAAATGCAAGTAAAACAATGTTTTAGCAGTAACATTTTAGTTTTATTGAAGCAAGTTCCTTGCAGCATCTTTCTAGAGAATAACAGTGTCGATTTGATCAGGATCAGCTGCTGGATACTTCACAATATCAGCTTTCAGCTTTACATGGGGTTTATTCCATAGGGATTGTGTTTCTTATAGGAACTGAATGTCTGTGCATTGTGCAACTGCTCTTTCCCATTTTTAGAACACAAATATTCAAGCCTTTTAAATTCTAGTGAATCCTTTTTTATTTCTAATTTATGTAGCTATCTGCCTCACCAAACTCTTCCTTAAACTATCTCCTCAAATGTGGCTGCTTAAAACTTGCTAAGTAACTGTTAAAATGCCTGTGCTACCCACAGCTCTAACGACTACTTTTGCCTTCTCTTTATCCTATGTAATTATTTTGCCTCTAAGTCTTCCCAGCGCATGGATTTCTAGCAGAAAAATAGCTGAAAACATTTCAATATGCTAGCAAAAAGGGATTATTCTCTTCAAACAGGTTTTTCTTTGGAGCTTACATAAAATGAGCCAATTATAAACTGAATCAACTGAGACAACAGCACTTTAAGATGGCAATTAGGATGTGACAATAAAAATATCTCTTGAACATCCCTCTTTTTATGGGCTCATGTACATACTTTTGTCCAAGGCACACAGTTCAACTCTTTTCACTTGTTAGTTGACCTTGCCCCTTCTAAGAAACAGAAAAAACATAATTTTTGTATGAACAAATGACTGATATTACAACAGCATCAATGCTATATTGAAGCCAGTTCTATATGATCTTGTGCTAAGAGCAGTGATTTGTCGTGTGACAGGCTGACACTTCCCACCCTCCCAACTAGCAGACCACATGCAGTTTGGAGTATGGATAGGCTCCATATGACCTCTTGAATTTGTTCTTCTTTGCCTGGTGGCATTAAAGATTGAGTGGATCAGGATCAGGGTTGAAAGGCAGCACTGTTCTCTTTCTTTTTGGTTTGGACAATGGTGTTAGGAGGGAAGAGCCAAAGGATCTGTAGTTTTTATTTGTCTGTAGGTGTTTACTGCAAAATACAGAGCAGAGTGAGGAATCTGAACCCCAGACTTTCCTTTCCCAGCTGACAGTACCACAAGTGCCAAGTCATGCACACTTGCTCTTTCCCTATTGCAATAAAAAAAAAAAAAAGTGTCAATAGTCCTTGACTCTTTACTGCAAAATCAGCGCACTCCTGTAGTTTTACTGTGCTTCATATCCTGAATTGGCCATTAGCTGCAGTTAAAGAGGGGGCACTCGCATATTTCCCTTTTGTAACACATTAGGCGTCCACATTGGGTTTGGATGAGATATTTATGTATACCTAGATATGTCCTAAGTGCAGACCTTTAGGGCATTTGGGCCCTAAGGCCCATTCCTGTTCTCAAATGAGATACTCCCACATGAGACAGGCAGGGTTTTTCTGGAGATGACTACATCTAGTCCAGTAATAACAGCTGTTAAAATCACAGGCAGTTTAAGAACGAGCTCTAGAAAGTCACTTTCACAAGTTTTGTGTTTTGTCACCACTGTCATCTCTTAGGAATATCTCTGTTTAAAGCTGCCTCAGTAGTTAATTCCTCTTTGCTTTCACTTCGGTGTTCAGATCTAGAACTTTGTTCTTTTTTGAGGAAGATCCAAATTGATGTCAGGTTGATATGCATTTGTCAGCACACCCTTGGAGACAGGCAGCAAACTTTTTATCAGTGATAAATATATCCAGAAGTGTATCTTCAAGGATAGAGGAAAGGTTGTTGTCCAAAAATTATGGTGAAGGGGTTTTGATGATGGCATATTCAAATATGTGAATTTCAGCTGTTCTACCTTTTTGTGTATATTTTAATTTTTAGGAATTTTTGCTTTCTAGGGACAAGCTATTTTTTCATGTTTTCAGACTCTCCACAAATGTTTTGCATTCCTCTCACATCATGTTAATTCTATCACATCAATATATGCACCTTCATTAATGGACATATCATTCTAACTGTAAATATGAAATAACAACACAGACATTTTTGCAGATTTCAGTAACTGCACAAATGAACAGTCCACCATCTTAAGAAACTGTGATGTCTATAACCATTAAAAATAATGAGTGTTCTAGGAGCACTGAAGGTTTTTCAGGGTAGAAGTGTGATGTACATGCTGGGTGTGATGGTTAACACTATCATCTAAGAACAGATAAGGATAAAGCAAGCTGAGTAAATTAAATGCTTTCTAGAGTATACACCAAATTTTATAGACACTATTCATAGCAAATCAAACTAGATTCATATTGCTGCAATTCTGTTAATTCAGAGATGTTAAATCCATTGTGAATTTAGCCTCTCTTTTATGTCATGCTAGATACTATCAAAAGCTGTCACCATCGTAAACTCTCAAAGCAGTCATAAATTCTTTGAAGCACTTGCCAGTGCAGGGAGGCTTCTTCCTCTTGTCCCTTGCCGTAACCCTGCATGTAATCCTACACCGATATTCACCTTGAAACTTGGCTGTGAGGTGCTACTACCAGCTAAAATCACTTGGGCTTTCATGAGTGTCTGCCAATGAGAATGGTACAGTGAATTTAAATGACTCCTAGAGATTAGGTCTCCATTCTAACTGGTTTTAAAGCACAGAAGTTGTATCATAACAGCATATATAAGAAGAAATAACAGAGAAGACTGCCTAATGAGTGTTAATGAAAAATAGAGAGGACAGCTCACACCTTCTGGAGTGTATACTTTCAAACTGGATTAGGACCAGTCTTGCACTCCTGTGCTGAGAGTATTTTGGAAGTGTTCTGATGCCAGCAAGACACCAGCTTATTCTGAGACTAAATTGAACCAAATGGCCTAAACAGTAGATATGTGAAGATCATAACTATGTGTCTGCCTGGTTAGACTCTCAGTATTCAAAAGCCATAGGCCAGCCTTCTACAATTACAGCTTTTTTAATGCATTTGAGCCAACACAGAGAAGGTAAAATGGAGCTTTAAACTGTAGGATATTTTTGTTTTCTGGGAGGGAATGGTTAAGGCAACTGAATTTTTGCCTCCCAGCTCTCACTGTTCCCCAGGGAGGAGCAGTGTTTGCCACTTCTTAACAGACATAGCTTTTTCTTGCTGGCCCTTTCAAAGCTGTCAGACAGAAGTGTGCAGACGGTGGACCATGATGCCCCTCTAAGACTTCCTCCCAGCTGTCTGTAACAGTAGCAATACTGTGCCCTGCTTAAACAGCCACCATTCATGCTAAATGCTCTGGCTTTCCCCGATTCCTCTTAGCCTACAGTGGATTCCTCTACACATGTGCATAAATAGCACTCTAATAGTCAGCGGTAAGAATTGTTACAATTTAGTAACAGTATTTCTCCTAACAGTGCTGATCTAACATATATTTCCTCAGCATTTTCCTTGGGAGATAAAACTGAGAAAGGTTGGGTTACTAACTGGAAAATCCACGCCACTCTGTACAAGTGCAGTAGCTATGCCGGGACTTAATATGATGTAGAAAACAGAAGCAACTTGTAGGCCACCTGTAAACAGTAGTCTCATACAGAAGCCCTAAATACACTTTATACCAAGAAAATAATTACTTACTTGCAAGTCTGTCCTATCTAAATGTCTGCAGCCACCGTACAAAAGCTACCAGAGAAGTGAAGACAAGCACAGAAATCCAGAGCTCAATTGCCTGTTCTGTCTCCACCTCAATCCCTTGCTCACCTTCCTACTTTTCATACACCATACAGAGCTCTATAAACATTACTTTGCAAACTTTGTGTAGGTGGGCCTCACAACATCTCTATGAGGTAATTAAACACAGAAACCCCAAACAGGGAAAAGGAGGCTCTGATCTTGGTTTTCCTGCCAGGCTTACAGGGGAAAGCAGTATTAAGACCGTTTCAGGGCATTGCTTATTAGTTCCTTATTTCAGCAGGAAATGTGATGAGGAATGTGATAATTCATGATGTTTGATTTGATTCACAGCAATTTCATCATCAGGTGGACTTGGTCTCACTCTGTCACTGTGGGCTGTTTTAAATCCACAGAGAGAAACAGACAGTTAGAGGGTGCTCCATTTCATCCTTAAACGGATGTCTGAAGTGTGAACTGCAAACACAAAACCACCACTGACTCTCATGAATCGAGACTGCAGTAGCTACTCAGCTGCAGGCAAACCCCACTCCAGCCCATACTAATTAATAAAGTAATGCTAGGAAAAGTCCTGGGATTTGTTAATTATATAATTAAATCCTTATCAATAACTGGGTGCAATTTTAGCCAAGACTGACTAGGACTTTTCCAAAGAATTTATGGTTCAGTTTGAGGAGTTCACACTGAGCAGGGAGTCAGTAGCATTTTGGTTGCAACCACTGTTTTGGAGACTAGCAGAATTTTCATGGATATGAACTGTTCTGTGCCAGTCAGCCTTAAAGATCAGTTCCTGACATCATTAATTTGCTAAGATAGTCAACACTTTAATGTCCAAACTGGACAGTTCAGAAGATAATTATGTTCTACTAAAATCTGTGCAAAGAATGACTTTCCAGATAATACATTGTCTGTGACAAAAACACTGTTCAGATCCTAAAAACTCATGTAAAAAGATGATATAGCAGAGTAGTAATTATTTGTGATTATATTTGAAAGTACTTTCCACAAAAGCATGAATTTAAATTCTTTTATCAGGTCCTTGTTCTGAATTCTCTCCAAGATGCAGAGCTGCTACTATCAGTCACTTGGTTTACTCTTCAGGAAAGTTGCGCATTATGAACTGAAGAACTGAAGCAGGAGTTTGATGATGCTTTCACATGTAAATTTGCATTTGTTCATGTACACTCTGTGTTCTGGGTAAAACATTTTCCTTTCATTTTGAATAAGGTGTAAAGGGGTTCTTATTTGGAAGAAGATCAATTAATATAGCTGCTAATTTTAGTGTTCTGGAAGCACAGCCCACTGATGTGACTGGTCAATGAGAAGTGTTTCTTCGAAGGTTTTCTGCTGCTCTCTCTTCTCTGGGAGTAAGATGTTCTATTGTGTCGTTACATGGGATAAAGAGTGTTTCTGGCAGACTTCGAAAGTATCAGTGTTTTGGTACAAAGGCTATTGGTGTTCTTTGTTAGTAATCTCTGTGGGAGGTGAGGTAAGTTAATTCATTTCTTTTCGCTGACAGACATCAGATCTCCCAGACATAAGATGTGGGTTGCCAGAATTTGGAATGATAGTTAGATGAAATTTTCAAAGATGGTTAGAAAAACCTTTAGAGAAATACTTTTGTGGCTACTGCAGTATGCCCAGTATAGCTACAGAGGGCTAAGCACTTTTAATAACTGATCTTCTTTGTAAAAGAAGCCTTTAGTTTTCACTGTGTCTTATGGTTTTGGTAAAGATTGTTGGAGAACCCTCTAACAGCATACTTTCCTCATGATCTCTTCTTACAGGTTCTCAAGTAGCCCTTGCACACTCCTGATTTTCCCTTTTAAAATAGCATATTAATCCTTTATTTAGCTGGCTGGTGGGTGGAGACACTCATGTCCTGGACACTTGTGGTGAAGGCCAACAGAGTAGACAAAGTTGTGATATCTTATGTTTGTTTTGTGTAAATGTTCAGGAAAAAAATTATAAAATATTTATTTTATGTATTGTTTCAAGTATTATGCAAAACCCATAAAAGTAAGTTGGAAGAAAACACAAGCATTTCTGATTTTAAATATCAAAGGACAGGAAATTCTCCATTCTTGAATTTCCATTGGGATTATAGTGATTTGCTGTTTTGAAATTCCCTGCTTTAGTGCGATATAATGTGTAAAGGATAAGCAGGATCAGGATGACATTGAATTTCAGCTTTGTTTAGTTTCAGTTAGACCATTCATAGTTATCACACCATTGTAAGGTGACATCCGTAAGCTTCCAAAGATATCACAGCCTAAACACTTTTTGATACTGGATTAACATCCTTTCCATGGGAATGACACATTTTTAATCTTTTTTCCAGGCTTCTGTGTTATTACAATAGGTTTTTTAAATCCCTTCTATATAGTCGCCAGATGAAAATAAATGTGTAATCAAACAATGCGAAATCTCCACGTTCAGAAGGGAGGTGAACTTCCAGCAGAGCTTTCTCTTATAAAATAGTATAACTATGAGAAAGCCCATATTCTTCAAAATGCAAACCACGCTGGCCTGTGTTTTATTTAAGGCTGTTGTCGTTGGTGAGCACCAGCAGAACAGTTCAGTAGCAGCCAAATATACAGGGTCTGGTAGAGGTGAACAGGCAGCTTTGAATGAGGGGCTCTATCGTCACAGTAATGTCCAGAATGCCACCGGTGTGTGATAACTTGATTTTTGGTGGACATTCAGTGATGAATAGGACCTGTTATTTAACTTGCATGTGGTAAAAACAATAGAAAACAATAGTTTTATTTAGCGATATTGGTTTAGGGGTTAGATGTAGAGAGGAAAGCTGCCCTCCTGCTCATCAGAAAAGCAGGATTGAGTCTTGCTTGGGATCTGGATTCATGCCTGCCACCTGATTTGTCTGCACTTGGAGGATGCTGAGTGTTGGCCACATCAGACCCTGGGGCAATTACTGTCAGTTGAAGCTGGAATTTCTAAGCAGCACTAGCATAATGTGAGTAGACCTTCTAATTCAGCTGGACCATGATTTTCAGCGGCCAAAGAGGGCTGTATGTCGTTTATAGCTCAATTTAGCAATGGCTGGAAACTGAGCTACTTAAGGAGCCAATTTCCCATTTAGAGAAATCTAACATTTCTGGGAAATTATTTGTTTTTTCATTTACAAAATCTAATATTGCAATGGATGTTTCTTAATGCACTGAAGAAGGAGACCCGAGACAGTTGTGGAATATCACACTAAACACAAGAAAAACATTGAAAACCCCACACAATAACTTTCTTATCTTCCTCTGAGATTACTGTACCTCCAGATGGGAAAATTAGTTTCCCTTAGAGTTCGGGTTTTTTTAACTTAAGGAGTTCTTGCTGATTGTTCTCAAAATTAGAATCTCTTTGTTTTCAGTTTTATGACTTGTTATGAAGGCTGATTATTCCAAAATCAGAAATTTCATCAAGACAAACCCTTTTGTGTTTCCCCTCAAAGAGAAGTCCTGAGAAGAGAGTTTCCATCTCTATCTTCATTCACATTTTTGTACAAATCCAATTAGTTTCATGCAAGATAAATGTGTCAATGCTAAACACAGAATAGATCATCTGATACACAATGCAGGAAATGTTAGCCCTCTCCTCACAGTTTGTTTTGCTTTCAAAGCATGACGCCCACTGACATGCCAGGGATTCATCCAGTGGCTTTCAGATGGGAAGAAGGGGTGGGAGACGGTGTGTGTGACAATCTTTAGATAGAGTCACTGCTGTACCAGCCAGGATCTACTACCTCTGCAGATCTGAGTCAAACAGAGCCTCTCGTGCTCGTCAAAATGTTACCTGTATATGCTGAATTTATTGGCATAGAAGTTCATAAGGGAAAAAAATGGTCAAGCAGCACAGGGCTGTTTTAATAACTGTGCTCTTACTACCAAGGTAGATGCCTTTCAGTAATAAAATCTTCACAGTGTTCCTGATCTAACGTGACATTTGTTTTCAAAATATCTCCCCTCAAAGCTGATTTTTCTGGCCTAAGTTTCTCGGTTAACTTTATGAGGTGAGAGTGCTCATCAGTCAGCACTATTAGTTCCTGTATTTACTCATCCATTACTCAACAAGATAAATGTAGTCATACTGCTAATGCAAGAAATAACACACAGAACCAGAGGCAACTGGAATGTTACTCCCTGCTCTTTCAGTGAGCTGATGACCTTTAGCAAGTTTGTGCAATCAGTCCTTTCCTTCATTTCCCATCTGTAGAATATCTAACTGTAAAACTTTGCCTGCCTCAAGGGTAATGTTGAATAATGTTAAAAAAAAAAACAAAACTAACAAAATATGGAAAGAACTAAAAAAAAAAAAAATAGTATCACAAAGGACACCAGAGATTTTTTGCTTGCAGAGAGTCCTGTTAAAAACTCATTGCAATGTTTGTATCAGTCTCAGCATGAAACCTGCTTCAGTCAGTAGGTCATCATTGCCTTGCCAGCATTCAAATAGGAGAAATGCATCTGCATCCACAGTACAGATATGTCTGAGCAACATGAGTTTAGATCGAAATGCAAGTTTCATGTTTTTCCATATAAACAGGGGATACTTCAAAACCTCCTTTCATTGGAATCCAGCACATTTCCACTGAAAAACTTGTTTGCACTGAAAGGCATTTTCACTTGGATTATTAATCAGGATCGCATAAAGTGAACAGTACTTTTAGGTTTTAAAATAGAGTCAGCCAAGATAATTAGATACAATTTTGTTATTTAGGTATTATGTAAAGTCTTTTTCAAAAGAATTTTTGAGAATTCTAGAAAAATAAATTTAAACAAAGTTTGTACATGCTGCTGCTGCACCACTTGTAATATGTGCAGTTTTATCAGTCACGTGGCTCAGGTATATTGGAATATATGGTAAACCATGACTCATTTGTAAAGAATAACAAGTGCCTACCATTTGTAAATACTACAGACACTATAATAATGTGTAAATGTTTTAAAAAGAGGATTTTTAAGAAGAGGTGCTTGCAGATTTTGGCAAGGAAACTGCTTTTGCTCCTTGCTCTTGATCACTGCAATTCACAACTTCTAAATGTACTTTTCACAACAATCCTTAACCCCAAGAAATTATAGCTATGTTTTTTTGCTTCATAAGAATTCTATGTTATATACAAAGGTATATAACAATAGAAAATAGGAAAATGGGAAACATTATTTTCTTTGCCTTATCATCTCTTTAAAGCTAAGAGAAAATAACAGGATTTACCATAGCTTCAGAAAAGTTGTTGTTTACTGTGAAGAAAATAGCATACTTTCTTTTAGCTGTTTGTGAGCCTCACAGCTGTATTGTGCTATTCAGATTGCATTCTTCCCAAGGGGTCAATTAGTCCTAATAACGGTGACTAAAGCAGTATTAAAAACATCTTTTTAATTCCTTCACAGGAAAAAAAATAGTAATCTAGAGCTGTCCTCCCTCTATAACCAAATGTTTTGGATATCCCACATGTTCTGGCGAGACTGTTTGCAATTCCCTTATTTCTGCTTACCTGCTAGCCGCCTTACTGCCATGTGGCAACTGGGAGAACACTGTTTCAGCTGTGCAGATCCAGCCTCTAACATTCAGGATTTACACTGATTTTAGGGTCCAAATGTATAGTCAGTGTTTACACTTAGAGTCAGCTAAATCCTTCTAAATGTGTTTGATGAAGAGTTAGGCATCCAGGCTTTCTCTGTAATCAGGTGAGCTAAATTAATCTCTAGCAATTGCCATCTCTCTTCCTTTATGACCATAGAAATCTAGAGGTCAGTTCCCCCAAGTGAATTTCAAAATAGTTCAGCATAGTTTTAAATATGCTGTACATGTTAATTGTTTGGGAGCTTTATAAAATAGACATTCTACCAAAACAGAGACTTCAGTTAAAGAAATACCTTGGTATGTTGTTAGCAATTGTTTGAAAATTCTTTGAATTGTTTGAAAATATACGGGGAGATGATTTTTATTGAAGCCTATCATATTGGGAATTCAAGGAAATTTCAAACCCAAGAGATCTTAGGAATTGGTTTTCAATTCCATCTTTAATATAAATACATAACTTAAATAGCTAAAGACAAAAACAAACAGATACAAGAATAAAATCTTTTGAGAAGAAAATAATAGATAATTCATCCAGTTTTCCCCTTGGGGGACTAGATAAAGGATAAACTATATATGGCAGGTATTAGTCACATTGCTTAAGACACCTACTGCAAGAAACTCAGACGTATGGTGGTAAGGTTGGTAACTGACACTGAATAGAAATTATGCTATATGTATTAGTCAGAATAAAATTGGTTAACACTAAAAGTCAAAGGCATTGTCTGGTTTTGTACAAACAGGTAGGAGATATGTGACAGAAAATTCACCAGTAAAATGTTCACCTTGTTGACTTTGGCAGGTGTGGGATGATGGCTAGGGTTAAAAATTAAAAGAGACTAAGAATTCTTAAGGTAGAAGGCAGCAGCTGCTTACTAGATGGAACAGTCTCCCTGGATGGAATGATGTCAAAATGACCCCATACAGCAATAATCATCTGTTCGAGGGATGTAATGGAGTGTGGAGCTAAGTGAAAACTAAACAACCCTCCTCTGTTGAAATCCTAGCAGAAAAGGGGAACATTGTAGTACCTGTAAGTGCTTAGAGACCATTCTGCAGCTGAGCCAAAATCCATGTCAAACCTCCTCCTCGGGTGCCAAGCCACAACTACTCCCTCCCCAGTAGGGAGGGCAAGAGAACTTTACACCAATCAGAAATAAAAGGTACTTACGACTAAAGCCACTCAAGCCCCGCCCAAACATAAAGAAATAGTATAAAACTAAGTTGGAGATAGAGGAAAAGTTGGAGAAAAACTCCACTGTAGCTGTTAGGTGAGTCTATCTTCTCCCCCCACAGGGATGCCTGTTGGGTAAGAATTATACTCTATGCTACTCTATGCATGCTGATTACTGCTATTAGTATTAGAACTAGTTTTATAGTGTTCTAGATTGATTTAAGCGTATTTTTTCCAGCTAGACCTTATCACAAACTATGTAAGAACCTCATTAACCTGCCACAACTAATATTATTAAAGAGCGTTATTCTGTACACTGTCAGCTTGTTATTGTATATTCCTTTATGTTGCTAGCAGTCACCAGCAGCAGATAACACTTTGGCAGTACTAGCTGAGGAGTCTTCACACTGCTGGCCTAGCCCCCCTGACAAGGGCAGCCCAGTCACCCTCCGACCTGTGAATCTGTTAGTGAAGAGTCCTCTTACAGGATGCTGACAGACTGGCCAGACAGAAGGATCTCAACCCCTCTGAGGCACTGACAGACAAACAAATCACCAAGGGTCAAGAAAATCTCCCCTCTTCATGGGTCGCAGAGACACCCCCTCTTTCATGTGACAGAAGGCAAGAGTGGAAGATATGAGCAAAGCCAGGTCAAAAGGGAATTAAAATTAGTCCTGTGACAATAGAGGCTAACAGGTCAACGTTTTTTAATTCTGGAGATGACGTACAGATCTTAATTTTGCCCAGAAAAGCAGTATCTAGTTGAATAGGGAATAATAAGAGTCATGGCGTTGCCATTTTTGTAAAATAGTTGAGGTTTACTATATGCAGCAGAAAGACATGTTTCTTCAAGAGAATTTATCTTTAGGAGGTAAATCCAGATGAAGAGAGGGAACCACATTCAAACAACCTTCTCTAACCCTCATCAAAATCTCATAGATAGGTGTTGTAGCCTCTTAACAAAGCCTGAAAGAACAGTAACTACTTCCCTTTTCTTGTTTCTATTACAAGGAAAACTGGTGCAGTACAGAATTCTATGAAACTAATTTGTACCCTGCCATTTTTTAATAAATACTACCTTTCTTATATAATGTGCTTTACTGTATGTTGTAGTTAAAGTAAGAGGTGCATCACCTTTTTTTCTACTGCAAAAATATAGTTCTTCATAATCAAGTCTAAAATACTTTCATGTTTCTTATTGATGAAAACTTATTAAGAAAACAAAGCATGGCAGGTAAAGTGCTTGCAGTAGAGTGGCTTAAGAAATCTCTTACCCTCCGATATGCTAAGGATCTTATTGGAATCACACATGGAAATGAACTCTGTAACATCATTTCAGACTTGTTTGGATACCTGTTCTCAAAACAGGATTATGACAGCAGTTGCAGACAGCTATGAGACTGTGACGGCTTTATTTTCTCTAGACTAGTGATTGATCAGTATAAGAGTGCAGACTTAGGGAACATTTTGATCCCATACAGTCTTTTTCCTGTTTTTTTTTCCTTGTTGTTTCTGCAGTGTAAAATAAATGCTTGTGCAATATTTGTATGTGGAATCAAGATGCACGTCACTAAGGAAGGCTTGGGACTGCAAGATGAGAAGAAGCTACCTAGGCAATTTGTTCCTTGTGTAAACTGCTATGATGAGTTTTACCTCAGTAAAAGAAAGATTTGCAGGTGCTTTGTCCTTTTCTTTTACCATCTCAAGGGTAGGCATATATGTAGTCTTAGCTTATAACTAAAATCTGTTGAGATGTGAAAGAAAAGAGCAGCTTTGTGCAGTACTTGCCAACAATACACCTGTTTTGAAGTGATGCTTCCACACATTAAAACAAAAAAACAACAACAAAATAAAAAATAAAACCACAAAACCAACCAAGAAACAAACTAGCTAACAAAAAAACACCACAACTTTGCTTCCAGGAATTATTTTCATGGAGAAAATTAATCTTTTCAGCATTACTCCAAAAGACTGCAACCTTGGAAACAGTAACTAATACATCCAAAAAGTGTGGATTTTCCTGCACCTTGAAATACACTCATAAAGATTACTGATGGAGCACCAAGTATTTCCTGATAATAATGGCATTTAATAATGGCAGATAAATTACTAATCCCACTTTGAAAGTGACGAAGATAAGTTAGTGCCAGTGACACTTTCTTTTAATGCAGAAGATGCTCTTCCACAATGTCTAATACAGCAACTTTCGAAATGCAATTTTTTTCTGTCAAAACATTTCCTGTTTTTTAGCTCCATATGTTCTGCATGTAGAAACATGATATATGCTAGCCATACTTGAAGCTATGAAAGCCATTTTTTCAGTGTTACTGTCACTTAGTTTTCTGGTTTGATTTCTTTTTCTAAGCTGCACTAATATGAGTATTATACAGAATGGGTCACAATGGAAGGGAATGTGGTGGGTCATCTGGTCAAAGCTCCTTGCTCCAGCAACGTCATTCTAGAGCACACGGCACGGGATTGCATCCAAATCTTTCTTGAATATCTCCAATGAGGGAGATACTAAATGAATATTATACTTAAGTACAAGAAGTACTTCTAATTGAGAGCTGCAACAATGTGTTATCAAGCTAAAATACCACTATAGATGCCCACTTTTGCAGTATGTGTTTGGTAACATGCTGGACAGGTGCCCACAAGATTTTATATGAGGCCATTTTTACACAACAATTGAAGATAGTGCTTATATATTAATATGGCTTATACTGGCAAAATTGCTTAAAAGTAAGTACAAGGCAGGAGAGTTCAAAGTGTGTGTTTGGGAAGGATAACCAGAAGCAATTCTGGGAGTCAAACTCTAAGTGGTTGGCAATAAACTCAGGAGATACAATCTGAAGTGAGCTTTTCATATTGTGACACATTGAAGTCATCCACCCAGTTAATGAAAACAAGGCCTTGAGGCTATACTTTGATGGTGTCCTCTTCGCACAGCAGTTGGGCCTGGGTCTCCTTAGGGCATCATGTGACTATACAGTGTTGCAGAAAGGACTTTGTACATACAAAGTCTTATTTGCCCAGTTCCTTATGGATGGCAGACATCAAACACAAAGTTACCTTAGGGAAAGAGAAAGGAGAGAATGAGAGTGAGAAAAGAGGAAAGGAAAAGCACTCTTTTAACAAGATGGCCAATTTTGCAGTCATTGAGTAACTATCCATGAGACCATAAACTTTCAGACCCAAACAGTGTGTTGTACACAAGTGAGGAACTGCAGAAAGGTGGCATCCTGCTTTCTGCCTCTAAGTGTTCTATTTTCACTTCTGCTGAAGCTGTCAGGTTGAAAAAAAGTTCCACATGTGTTTTTTCATGTTTGGTGATTTCTAACTCTTTCCTACTTGATTTGTTTGATCCAGTGCCAGTTCTGTTACCTAAGTATGCACCTATGCCAGAAAGTGAGAGAAAGCAGTGAACTTTTGAACACATTACCTAGTTTTTGGTATGCTTTTGGCGTGTGTTATTCTCACTCACTCCCATTCCTCAAAAATGAAGTCCTAGAAAGGATGAAACAGGACTGCCTCAGTGCATTCCAATGTTTTAGAGAACCACATACACCTAGATCTTGAGAAGCAAGTGGCCAGAAGCAGGTGGCCGCTGGTGCTTGGTACCATTTGGAAAGTGGTCATGGAGAGAGTCTTAGTAGGCAGATGCTTGTGTCAGCTTATTGGAGTCAGTCTTCTTGTCCTTTCTGAGACTGTGCTTTTGTATGCAAACCATATGGTGTGCAGTGGGCACACACAAATAAGCAGGTGCCAAAATTCTTCCGACATCGCTCGGAACAGCCTGAGGACATATGCTCTTCAGGAGATTTGTTCTCCCATAGACTTTGGATTTGCTTGTTGGAAAGAGTGGTGTGTCAGCTAATACTTCTGAGGATTTGACCCTTTCTTTGGTCCATTAGATCGGTGGGAAATGTGTAACAAAAACACGTATTTGAAGGTGAGATCTAAGTTTTCACAAATTAAACCTTTATTTTCCTCTCATTAGATACTGCAATAGAAGTTGAAAGTTAAAATGACCATGATCATAGAAAGCAACTAGACAGCCCAGCTCTACAATTCAGAGGAGGAAAGACTATTATGTGGTCCAGAAAATGTTTAAATGCAGATAAATTTGATGTTTCACATCAGAGCAAAACCAGATACAGGGAACATATTTGCCTTTCCCCTAATATTGATATTTTCTTCCCAACTTCCATCTCACTGAGAATTATTTTTGTAGAGGGAGGATCTGTTAGGTAGTCTACAGATATTTTACATTCTTTAAATGTAAACTAGAAAATGAACTGTTAATACATGTTCATCCTATGAGACTTAAAAACTAGACTGCTTTTTAACATTTCTTGGATGCTGGTATCTCCTCCGTACATGCCTAGAAGATGTGCCTTGCCTGTTAATGCACAGTCAACTGTGACTTATTGCTTATTAAAACCAAACATTTTTATTGCTTAGTAATTCTGGATTTGGATCTCAGTGCCCCTGTTAGAAACACTTAAAAGTAGGGATGCCATAGCGAAACACTGACAGTTTCTCATGGGGGTCAGGGCTACTGGCGCCTCCCTAATGAAGTCACACACTGTTAACTTCTTTTTCTGTAACTGAAGAAGAAAACAAAGCTGTTAAACTGCTATATCCATTTTCCAGGAACATTAATTCATTTTAAACCACTCTTAACTGTAGTAAATCACAGGTTTGTGAGAAAATGAACGGCCTAAAGGTTCACCTCGGGCTATTTAGCCCACAAACATGATGCTGACTACTGGCAACAATGGTTGGTTGGGTATTATTGCACAATTTAGTTGCAATTACTTATTTTGTTCTGTCTTCTGTTCAGACTAGCCAAGAGTCTACAGCATGGTAAATTCCAGAACGAAATGCAGTGCCAGTGCGCAGCTGGAGATTGACACTGACAGTGTTGAAAGGTTACTTGAACATGTTTTAACTTCTTGGAGGGAAAAGAAACCTTCCCTTTCACTCAGAAAACTTAGAAAGGGAGGAAATCTCAAAACAAGTCTGCCCAGATACAGATATTCTACTCTACAGAAAATCATCCAGATGATAATAGAACCTGAATTTTCAGTTAAGTATGCCTCCATGCTTCCCTCAACAGGGAAGTTGGAAACCTTACCCATGAAATACAGTATAGCTGCAATATAATAGCTGCAGTGTAATACTAGTAATTTCAAGAGCAACAAATGTTGCATTCTCACTTCTAATAGTATTTTAAAGGCAATTATCAGTATGTTGTGATTACATCACAGTTATAAATGGATGGACATACACATAATACACGTCAGTTCCAGAGAAGTCTACTTTTTTCCAGCCCTACCTAGCGATGCCCTTAACTTGCCAAATACATATCTAAATTTTCAGATAAGTATAAGGTATTATCTGTAGTCATTATGGGAACTTTTAATAAGTCCTTGGGAATTAATACATAAAACCAATCATGATTTTTTATAGATCTTGGGCAATTTCATTAGCTAAAAGATTCTAATAGTGTTTGCTATGAATGGAAATGTTTATACATGTAATTCTCAAGTTGAATTCATTCTACACATGTTTTCTTGTAAGAAAGGTTAAGTAAAGTTCTTGAAGAATGCAATTAGCAATTCAAGATCACATGAATAGGGTGAGCTTTTAGCAATTATTTTCTCCAGAGAAAATTGATTAAATATAGGCCTGTTAAAATACGGTGTGATATAGAGAAAAGTAGCCTTTTCTGTCTAAACAAAATAAAACAACGGGTTTTTTTTCCTTTGGTCAGGCTAACAAGACCATGGGTAAAGGTTCAGCCAAATTCAGAAGTCTGTGACATTTAAGTGCATCTCAAGATTGCAGAGAGGATCAGTAGAGAAGTCCCTTGTTTTACATAAATGTTGATTAAATCACTAGTATTATTATAAGGCTTTCATTTTGTGGGAGGTGATTTTGAAAAGCCTGCAGGTAGGATAGATTACACATGTCAGTCTGCTCTGGTAGTTTCTATACTTTCTTTAGTCTCTCTCAGATGAAACACCCCGCACAACTGTAAGAAGGCATTGGACATCCTGCAGTCCCCATTTCATCAGGTGAATCAATCTTAATAGTCCTCCCATGCAGCCAGAAGATGAACAGCACATGAAATATGGACCTTAGTTTTCAGCTATTTATGAGTGACCTGATGTTTTCATAAAAGTTTGCTAAAACTTACGAAGTCTTGCTGTTTTCCACACTAACAGACTTTGCACCTATAAATCCTTAGATAATTAGAATAATGTTTTTTCACGTTAGAGAACTTAATTCAATTAATTTTGAAAAGTGATGAAGAAAGCAATGTAATAGGAAAACAGAAACATGAATAACAGTAGTACTTTTTTTTTGCCTGACATTATCTATTTATTCATAAAAGTATAGAAGCTTTTTGCTCTGCCTAAAGTTCTTTTAATCAGTTGTGTCTATGAGCGTATCTTCTAAAGGAATATTTTCTATTTTCTATTTCTATTTTCTAAAGGAATAAGAAATTATATGTAGAATTGTGGGGAAAAAAAAGAAAGAAAAACTCTTTTATGAAACTATATTGTTATGTGGAATCAACTTCTGTCTGCTCTTGGTAAAAGCAAAGCATAATAAATTAAGGTTATTTTAAAAAAAGAAATCAGATGTATTCTTAAAAAAATATTTGGCATGCAATCAGCGTACAGTTAACACATCTATTCTATTTGGAGGTATAATAATCCCTGTCACCTCCTGCAAAAAGAAAATGATCCAATATTTATTGTCATGTTTGGCTGATCATGTACATCGGGTAGTTCACTGATAATTGCAATGTTGGAAGAGATATGTTGAACTCCATACTCAGGATGTACAGAACAGAGCAAAGAAGCCTATTAATATGGTTCCTACTCTAATAACCTTTTAACTGACTGAGCTGGCTTTACAAAACTTGATTGTCTGCACCTTAAAAAGGTCAAAATTACACATGTTCAAATTTTATGCCAGAGGTATTCCTATCATATTTTTAAAACACTTTACATTCTAACATTATTAAAATATGCCTTAAATAAGTAGAACATTAACATGCCACTTACTGCAATTCTCATGGAAAACATTTTCAGACCTTTACTTGCTGAATTTTGTCAAAGCAAAGAGTTTATACCCATTTATTTCAATTACTTGATTTACATCTCTTTTCTTAAAACAAGTAATGCATTAATGTATCATACAGATGGAAGTTGAATAGAATGACTTTGAAAATGCTTTTCTTCATAGGTAAAGTTTTATCCACAACATTAAAAAACAAAGCAAAAAACCCAATAAACTCAGGCCATATTCTGGCTGGGGTATATACACCCTATTTATTGCTACATATCTCAGATCCTCAAATGCAGCTGGTATGAGCCCAGGAATGCTGGAAATGGAAACCCAACCTATGAATGATAATGTAATACTAGGGAAGTAATATGAGATGCATTACTGCATTAGTATAACTTAATAGAGTAGATTTTCTGTCTGCTCTCTCCATGAACTTTTTTCCTGTTAGTTGTGCCTTATTTTTCTGCAGTTTTACTTACATTGTTTTGGCACAGGGCTCCTTGCAGACGACTTCCTATTTTCTTTCTTCATAGTATCTTGAAAAGAGATCATGTTTCCTGAGAGCACCCTGCTCCAACAGAATCTTTCTGTATGGAAAATGGTGCCTGTATTTCCCTTTTCTGGCAAGTGGTAACTGGGCCATCATATTTTTTACCATATTCTTTTGTGTCAATTCTCTAAAAGCAACTCTCTCATTTTTCTTTCTTTGCCTTTTTTAAGCACCACTTTCAGCTGCTCCATGAGTCAATCTCTTTTCCATCGAAGACTTCTAAGTTCCATTCTAGTTTACTGCTTTTCACTACTTTTTTACTACTACTGTTTCTTGTGTAACAGACTCAATATCACGGCATATATCTGATTTCAATAAAGGGAGTTGAAAGTAGATAATTTATTAATTAATTTTCTTTTATAACAATAAAAAATTCACATGTGAATGAGCTGCAGGCTGCAACCCTATATGTAAAATACATCTCTATTACTGAAAATATTACTAACAGAAAGTAACTATGCTTTCCTTTTCTCCAGAAAGAGGAAAAAAGAGCCCAGTCTAGAGTTCAGTTATTCAAAATATATGAAGGTATAATGAAGACTCAGAGGGGTGAATCTTACTTGCATTTACTCATTTCTTTGTTAAATTTGACTACTTCAAAACACAGCAGTGGTTTAGGATTTTCAACAACAAAGGCTCTCACACTTCAGGGGAATTGAACACTGGTAGTTTTATTTTCAGCAGGGCTGCCTGTGTAAACTCACAGGCCCAATCCAGCAGCCAGTCCAAATAGTACTGTACTAGTTCTAGCTATGAAGCCCAAACTGAGATTTAAAGTATCCCAAACTCAGGGATCATTTAGATGAGGTGATTTATCATATTTTTAGGGAGTGAAACCTTGGAACTTTAATGAGCTTGAAATATAATTCAGAACTATGAATCCAATCTCACCATGGATTTCGAGAAATGCAGCTCAGAGGTGGGTCTTCTCTTTGAGTTCATTTCTCTTTCTAACTGGAAGAGACTGTTTGGTCTTTATAGCTCAGTATTGATACTTGTGCCTCTCTAACATGGGAACAGAAAATTAGTGTCTTCTTCCAGATCTGACTCTTCTGAATAGGGTTATTGCTTTTTATAAGGAGCAGCTTCCAGAGACTGTTTAGCCAACCTTTAAAGGAGATCTCACAGTTCTCTCTCAGCTTCCCAAACAGATCCCACAAAAGTGCAATAGGTCTCCTTATGCACTGCAGGTATGTTCTCTCTCTGCTTTCTGACTGGTTGAAATTAAAAAGTAGAATAACCAACATCTAATGTCAAATTCCTATTCTTGTTCACTGATGGATCCATTACTGACCTGATAGCCAACTAAAGACATTTTCAGGAGAAATGAACAGCTACTTTAAGACTAGTTTGGATTTGGTCTGGAGAGACTCTTGGACACATCTCTTGGTACCAGCCTCAATGTGTTAGCAGGCAGAACAAAACCAAACCCAAATCAAAAGGAAATAAGCCAGGCCAGGAAAAGGACAGAAGAAGCTTATCCAGCCCTGGCAGGAATTCATAGAACTGATGGCAAAGTATCTGTTTAATCCTAATAATTAAATCTTGAAATAATTCCTTGTTTCTTGTTCATGGAAAACATTTGCTAACAGCAAAACTCCCAAACAACTCTAATTTTTAGAGGAGGAAAAATGAGTTCCTGCTGTATTTCTGTGCCATTTTACACACCCAGGATCCGACTAGGTCTTTTTCCGATGCTTTGAGCAGTTTGGTATCAGTTTATTTTTCATCCCATTAATGTGCACCTATGAACTTTTAATGGCAACAGAAATTAAATTGCTGCAGAAGCTCTTTCTCCTGGTATTTCCAGCTGCAGTACTAGTAGTGAAAAATCAAAAAAATCTCCTAGGCTGACTACCATAACATGATATTCAACCAGTTCCGTGGGTTGTAGTCATAAACGGATTTTAGATAAGGCTATGAACTTGCATACAGTTACCTGAATCTTACTTGCAAAGTTTTCAAAGTTCATCCATCATCACGATGGATCCTGTGGGATGTGGTGGACTCTGGGGAACGTTAGCTGTTTTCCCAATTTCATGATGCTAAGACTGGTGAATATTGTTAGATATTATAACACCATTTGCCAGCCTGAAATGTGATGTTCATATAAATATGTCCAGAACATACAATATTTCTGGAGAACTGAATCAAAAAAACAGAGCAGCATAAGCCCAGGGGTGAGGTGGGCAGCAAAATTTGACATGCTTTCTTATATCTGTGTTTGTCTAAGTACACTATCGTTGTGAAGAAGCAACTAGGAGATATCTGTGAAAAGATGCTCATATCTTAACATTCTTCCTAGAAGAATAAGTATCATATTTCTGTTCTCCTGACAGGGAGATGGTGTAAGAGCATTCACAAAATTAACTTTGAAATGTTTGGTGTTGTTTTTCTTTTGCAATCTTTCAGTAGTACGTGCTCCCACCTAGGAAAGTTAATACAGGCATCTGTTTGCTCTTTTTAGATGTACTGATATATGAAAAGACTCTGTGTGGGATCTTTGTTTGTTTGTTTGTGTTTATTTCAGTGTGAGGGAGGTGAATTTTTAAAAAGAATGAGTTCCAAATGTGTTGTTAATTTATGAAACTGTTGCTATGTTTCATCTTCTTTGAAGCTCTGGCGTTTTTTACTTGCCAGATTCTTTGTAGATTTTAATATTTGCTGCAAATGTCACTTTTATTAATGGGGAAAAAAAAAAACCTGGAAAAAAAGAAAACAGTTCCAACGACTTCACTATAGGTGCTGAAAAGGAGAAAGTCCCTTCCTCTTCCTTTCTCTCTCTTAAGCAAGTGCACAACTCTCAGTGATTTTTCCAAACTTGATTCACTGTGCTTTTATTCCCATTTGGTCATAGATACCAAAACCATAATTATGTAGATGAGTGTAGACCACCTTTACCTATAAAATAGGAGGCTATCGTTAAGCCCTTATCATGAACTTTGAGTGCAGTGATACCAAACTGAATCTTTTTTGTAGTACCTGAAGGAATCACTACTGAAGTGAGTGGGATCTGTACACTGACTGACTTTATTCACAGTTGGATCAGACCCATGAGCCACACCAATTATATTTCTTCTGGCAGATAAATTGACAGGCCTGTCTCCATAAACCCAAAAATTATGTCTTTTTTGTCTTTGAAGAAAACCTAACACTTCTGTATTCTGATCATAACTCTAATGATGTTCCTTGACTGGGTTTCTATAGGGAGAGAATCATCCTTCATAAGGACAGCTATCAATCTTGATAACATATGTGTGCATGTGAATATTATTTTTCATTAACAGAACATGTTAGCACAGAGACATAAATTATTTTCACCTTACAAAAAACAATTTTACTCATAGGTATTATAGAGAGTTCAAATTTTGTGAAATTATAACTTTCCTTAATAAATATTTGGGAGTTGGGGAGGTTTTTTTTAAATAGGTTCACCTCCCAGAGATACAAATTATTGGATCAGTACAGCACAACTTTGTTTTCAGATGGATCATCTCAGAGAACCTGTTTAGGGTGCAGCCAAGTGACAACTAAATCAGCATACTGAAGAGGGTTTCAATGTCTGCCCACGGTAAATGAGGCCTCCTGTATAATTGGGTTTGATGGTGACAATAAAATGCATCAGGCGGCATCTTATGGCATAGATACAAAGGCAATAGATGTTACCTTGAGTTTTTCTTGGTGAACACCCTGGAATACAGTGTCGACCCATCCTTGCACGTTAGTGTTGTCCATTTTTATCTCAAATTTTGGCTACCTGCAAGTATTTTCATTTTGACATTTTTACACTCTGTCATGGAACATCTCTAGTTCCAAAACATAAACAGAGGTATCAGAGGATACTATAACAGAGCCTTTAAGTAAATATATCCTTTTCTTTTTTGTTTCCCAGAGGTGCGGAGAAATCTCATTTGATAATCCTGACCAGAATGCCAAATGTGTTCGCATGCTAGGTAAGGCTAAAAGTCTCTTCTCTGTTCAAGACAACTGTGTGGAAATATGTTTAGTTGGGGATTTCTTCTCAAATGTACACGATAATGACCATGACGATTCACAATGGCATTACATACCTCATCCACTTGTAGCCCTCATTAATGTAATCTTTATGGTGAACCTTCAATTATTTAAACAAAATAGATACATTCCAGTCATGTCCATATGCAGATGAAAACTCAGCTGTACCAACACTTCAGTTAGAACCTCTGATGTACTAGAGTCCAGAACTCATATTCGAAAGCAAAAAATCTGCACTTTGAAAGAGAATATTAATTTAATGAGCCTATATCAAAAGCCTCTAGACCAGACCTTCAGCTATATCAATCCGGAAACTTTTAATCACTTTGATTTTACAGATTTGCGCTGGTGAATTTTGTAAAAATTAGTATTAAGTAAAAGTGTCTATTCTTTGGAAACAATACAGGAATGCTCTGCTGTGTTTCATTTCTGTGACCAATTCTGTTGTGATTTCTTGTTTCTTCTACAAAGCTACTACTGCAACATTAATAGCCCAGCTAGTATCACAGTGAAAAATAGGAAGTAAGTATCTAAAAATTTAAGAGATAATGGTGACTCAGAAAAAAAAATTAAATCATAGAAATGTTGCAGGATTAGTCTTTAAATTCTGAAGACCTTTGACCTGTCAGAGATGAGATAAATGTATGCTGAAAATCAGAGCATTGCATCTAATAATGAGAAGACTGAAATAGTCACAATTTTTAAAATTGCGACTGGCAACGTCAAGGAACTTAATTCCCATCTGGGTACATAACTGTGTTCTGTAATAACAGATTATGTGGTTTGTTGTTTATATTCATTAAATCCTATTGTCACAATAGACCATAATTGCTGCAGAGGAAATCTGTCATGCTTATAGTGCACAGATTCCAACAGATGAACTGACACAATGGCCCATAATGATCTGTTACATCGAAGATCCATGGTTAAATGTTCTTAATAGAACAAGCTGACAGAAGAGATACACTTGTGATTTTTTATCATGCCAATTATAATCTACAATGTAAATACAATTGAGTTCTTAATACTCTAGTTCTAAGGAATTTATATCCATGCGATTGTTGTTACGCATTAGCAGAGGGAAATAGGGGATCGGAGAGAGGAGAACAAAAAAATAACCTGCATGTGTTGGTTCATCATAGGATCTGGAAGTTTTATAAAAAGTCAGTCCAAAAATCAGGAGTTTGACGTGGTCCTTAACCCAAATGATTCTTTAGGAGCAGTGAGAAGAACAAGAACTTGTTTCCATTACATATATTCTTATCTATATCTTGTAGCATATATATATACAAGAATGAGAACATATGTCGTGCTGTGTAAGGAAACTGCTAGGAATGTAAAAATGACTCCGAGCGCATATGCCAAAGGTGTAATTGACTCTCAGAGGTTACATCTCTTGTATTAAAATATACCTTGCCTGCTGTTATTATTCTTCAGTGTCTCTAACAAATTAAAGACTGTAGTGTCATATATTATATAGAATTTTACATTTCACACTAAGGTATTCCAAACCATGTACAGAGCTGAAAATACTCTAAGTGCAATTAGAATATTCCACAACTTCTCTGTAAGTGGTATATCAAAAAGAAACTAACAAATACAAACATAGTAGAAAATATGGTTGTTTTGAGGGCGACTACTAGACCGCGTTGTAGGTGTCATGAGTGCCCAATCACAGATTTTACAAGGGAATTGAATTTCCAAGAGAATGTAACACAGTTTAACACAATAACACTGATCAATGCAAAGCTGGCAGTATTAATGCCTGTGAGCACAACTAGCGAAAAAACCACTTTGGAGTGGTGCCTTCTGGGAGGGCCATCTTCCTTGACTGCACCCTCTTTGAAAAATGCTGAAACAGTCGTGCAGTCATTTACTGTAACAGTGACACAGTCCTGATGGAAATCTAGAGGACAAGTCCCAGCAACAGCAAAAGGAGCCACGAGTATTGACCGTATTCCTTCAGGGATCTTTGATGCAAGATCAGTCCATACTTGAAACTGCACATTATCAATCTGTACTCTAAAATGGTAGCAGTCGTTTTTGTCAGAAAATATCTCTATCTGTACTATAGTACTGGTTCTGAGTTATCTTCAAATTTAAAGCTTTTTAGAAGCAATGCCAGGCCTGCACTGTGAGTACACATTCCTTAAGATAACATGGATTATGTGGATGAGGTTCTTCTTCTATAAAGTCTGAGGAAGAGAGGTTTGCAGTAAAAATCTTGTTCTATTCATATCTCCCTGCTAGAAAACATTAAATAACAGATAAATAAATGCCTAAAAGCTTACAATGCCGATAGTGAAAGTAGGTCACTTTTCAATGCACTGACTAGATATCACTCAACCTAAGATTAAGAGCATAGAATCAGTTAGTGCATCATCTTTCAGCATCAAAAAGTGATGGATATTTATAATTCAAGTGTAAAAAATGACTTGAACAACAAAATCAAATGGTCACTTCACAGGATATAATAGATAATAACTACATGCTCTGCCCAGGATATGCTTAATATTAGTGTAAATATCTGTACTAAAATTGTTACAGAAAATTATGTTATTTCTCTTACTTTTTATACTGTGCTTGTTTCTGTACAGTTCTATGTGTTGTGATTTAATCCCACCTGACAAATAAGCACTGTGCAGCCACTTGCTCATTTCCCCCCTACCCCCACAGTGAGAGGAGAATCAGAAAAAAGTAAAACTTGTGGGTTGAGACAAGAAGAGTTGAATAATTGAAATATAATAATAATAATAATAATAATAATAATAATAATAATAATAATAATAATAACAATAACAATAACAATAACAATAATAGAGGAATAAAACCCAAGAGAAACAAGTGATGTACAATGCAATTGCTCACCTCCTCTGAACTGATGCCTAACCTGTTCCCAAGTAGCAATTGACAGCTCCGAGCCAACATACACACACATACAAAGAGACAGACAAGTGTATTTACTGATCATGATGCTCTATGATATGGAATATCCCTTTGGGCAGTTCAGTGCACCTGCTCACTGGCAGAATATGGGAAACTAAAGTCCTTAACTTAGAAAAAGCACTACTAAAAAAAACTTCAAAATCAGTGTGTTATCAATATTATTCTCATACTAAATTAAAAACATGGCACTGGAACAGCTACTAAGAATAAAATTAACTCTATCCCAAACAATATGTTATACTAGTTAAAGCAATGCAACTTTTATAAAGTCAGTCAGTGGCCCACCTTAGCCTTTTGGTAAGGCCAGTGTTCAGACCCTAAATCTATCACAGCTTTCTTGAGTATGACATTGGATTAAACCCTGCACATCTATTGTTCTTTGAAAAATAGGAAGATAAGTGCTTCCTCATTTCTTAGAAACAAGAAGACTAAAATTATAGCTACATTGAGAAGCTGAAATTCTATAGTAATACAAGTAATAAAAATACCACACTGTCAATAAAAGTGTGTTATCAGAGATTTCCCTTTAATCTCCAAGTCTCTCTGGAGATAATGGCAGCTCATCAGCACTTCCAGGGCAAGGAAGAAAATCTGAACAATTCTGCTTAAATTGGAGCTGTTATCAAGTTAGCGAGGGCACTTGGCCACGACAAATTTGTTAGATAATGCTGAAAGAGTGTCAAAAAGATTTTGCTTTATGCTACATTCTGGAAATTAGAACCCTGGGCTTCCCATGTCCCTTTCTTATAAATGATTTTGACTTAAGAAATTATAGTTAGCACAAAAAATAAGATTCTAGCAATGTACTCACTATGTAGTATTAATCCAGAGATTCAGAAGCACAGAAGGGAACTATCCCTTCTCCCTAGAGCACCCACTGGTATTTTCAATGGCACAATCTGAGGTTAATTTTTCCCATATGTAGACAGACATACTCTGGGCTCAGACATGACACAATGTCATATCATGCAGAGATAATTGAATTAGTTTGCTGTGAAAATTGCTGGTTGGATGCCTAAGCTAATTAACTCTGCTGGGAGGGATTGCATACTAGCTTGGAAGAGTCCCAAGTTAAGGCAACTTAACCGGTTTCCACATCTTAACTAGCTAACTCAGTAACCTCTATGTGGCAGAGTACTGAGTTTTAAGAATTTATCCTGAAAAGAATAAGTTCCAAAATCAGGCTCTAGGATTAGTAAAGAAGGGAAAAAGTCTGCCAACTAGGAGAGAAACTTCAGTGTATAAATAAACACCAGTTTACACAGAATACATACAGTTTTCCTTATATATCCGTATAGAAAATAGACAGCTGCACTCATGATGACACATACAAATTAAATGATCCCATCAGTTTAATCTGTTTAACCTTACTGATGACAGTGAAGTAAGGGGGATGGATGATAAATGAAAGTTATCTAGTTTCTTACTCCAGCAACCAGTCTTTCACCGCCAGATTTACTCTTTACCCCTTAATGAAATAAAAGCAGGGTAGATTTTGAAGAGGTCACATCTCTCTTACTGGCCAATTCTGCTGTCTGCAGAAATTTTTTCAGGGGAAATGTGAATTGCCCTCCTCAAGCAGCTGGTTAACAAGATGAAAACAAGTCTTCTAGAAGCCCCATGGCAAAAGGCTGAGGTGCTTTCTTTTCATTACTGTAAATTCCACACAGACAGGAATAATGTGGCTGAGTTTTGTTTCCCTTTGGTGCAGACTTAATTCTTGCAAAAGCAGACAGATGAATCCTTGTTTGAAATAAAAGTAATTTCCTCACAAATAGCCATTTAAAATTAATACAAGAAAAAAAAACCAATTCTATAAAAAAATGTAGCAATGCCATCTTTTTTTTTAAAATTTCCCAGACTACTAGTACATAACTTTGTTGCTTTAAGGCAACAAACTTTTTCATATTCCAACACAGAGAGGTGCCTACCTTCCTCATCCCCTTCAAAAAAGTTGCTTTATGGCTTACTTCCACTGTTTATTACCTATGAAAAGTTATGGTTAAAAGAATTGGCATGTAGCCATGAAATTAGTTTTGTGGATCCAGCTTCAGTCTTGGTGGCTCTTTGCCCATAGCAGCAAACCACCAGACATTTGAACTGAGTTGGAAGACGCAGCTTAAGACAAAGAGACATTACTGCAATAACAACTGTGTTGAAAGCCAGGATAAAGGGGTACTGGCAAGGCTCTGGCTGTCTGGCCCCTGCCTTATATAACCATTTAACTCACCTTCACTGCTGACAGAAAAAAAAATCTATTAAAATTTACTTTGTGAAATCTAATCAGGTAAATAACCATATAACAATGGGGAAAAAATATTGAAGAATAATTAAATGTGTCATTTTCCCCTGAAGTGGAGGGAGAAAAAGAAATGAGGCACCTAGTCAAATGGTTCTGCACTGCTCAAGCTTTAAACTTTGCACAGCTTTCTGGAGCACTCACTGACATCATTTGAAATGTGACCCTATATCTCTTGCACACACAAAACTTCTACTAAAACTGTTAGGGATGCATGAGCAATGGTGTTCTAAATAGCCAAATGTATAGACTATTTGTATCCCAATCATTCAAACACACGTGCACTTGACCTTATGCAGATTTAAGTATTCTATTTGTACAAATGAGAGGAAAATAGGTATATGAATTAGGAAACGGCCTAAAATCTACAATGACTAGCAAGAAATCTACACTTATCACTACACTGCCCATCAGGATTACTCAGAACTTTATAGCAGTTGGCAGGAGGAGGCTTAGGATGTCTGCTACAAAACGATAGGCTTCTATTCCATGAGAAGCTTGCAACACGGGATGAAGAGAAGTAGTTTTTTTTCCCTTTATGAAGCAATGGTGTGGATGCATACAGAAAGATAAACTTTGTATCTCCTTTTGATAACCTGTTAATGTAGATAAATTAAAATATAAACATATAAGTCAATGCTATAAGCTTTTCACTTTCATTTCATACTCTAACTGCCAATGCAAGTCTCACTACCAACAATTTATTCTAATGAGATCATCTTATGCAGATAGGACTTCTGACTATAGTTCTTCTACCCAATTGAGTAGACAAAAAGTAGAGATTTTCAAATAATTTCTAACACTTTTTCCTTTATTCTCTAATGTATCACTCCACTATATTAACACAATTTAAAAATAAGACTTAACTCCTGTTATTGCAACTACACTTGTAAATTAATTTTAAAAGTGGATTCTCTGTTTTCTTACCACGAGCAAAATAAGGCTCATTGCTCCATCATGTCACGTAAGATCTCCTCCCCTAGTTGATTGTCTCTTCTTGAAATACAATGCTTTCTACATCTCACCTGTTTTCTCCAAGAAGGCTCCTGATTTGTTTTCCACAGTAGTACAGAGCAAGCTAAAGACTTGGTGCATCACTTCATGCTTTATCTGGAAGGCTGAGATGCCAGCCTGCCTACATTGCAATGTTGTTCAGAGATGGAAAGTGGCAAACCAGTGGGCATGAGGCCACAACAGCAATTCCTTTGTCAAGGACTTTATAGTATACGCATGCCGTCACTGTGCCACTTCATCCCTGTGTTATGGTTTCAGGCTAAACAAGTAGGAACTCTTTGTCTTTACTATGATAAGATTTGTGCCTAAACCCACAACAAGTGTAAATATCAAATCCAGCTTCTAGTTTCATGACTATTTGATTAATTTAGGTAATAAACTACTAAAAAATAAAATAAATTGAAAATTCTGATGCCCTTAGTATATTTTAAAGGGCAGTTCTCTAATAACATCTTATTATTCCAGTAATTTTGATCTAATTACTGTTTTAGGTAATTATAGAGCCTGGTATTGAGTGACAGTGATCACCTGTTTATCCTGTTCTGCCCTGTAAATCAGGTCAGACTGAAACCACTTGTCTTGCAGTATTCTACCTTTCAGAAGAGTGCTGAAGGAGACAAAAACTGACCCTGGCCTTTTAAGCCGGCATATAAAGCACTTTCCTAAATGCAATTTCTGGTTCTTGATTTTCTATCCCATAAATAGTAATTTGAACCATATATAGTTTTATCCTGTGTCTGAGGAAAGAAGTGAGGGTGTCAGGGCACTTGTAGGGAATGTAGTAATGAGGATTTGGTACCATCTGTATAATGTAAACACAGCATGATGACTTTCTCTAGAAGACAGTGTTACTGTGTTGCCCAAATCTGCAAAAGACATTCATTGGGACCATGAGATCCAGCTGAGATTCAAAAGCTCAAGAGATAATTAAAAAGCCCCTCCAGACTCCCAAATGAAAATACCCCAAACCCCTGACTCTTCAGCTTCTCTTTCTATCAAAAACACTTTTTGACTTGGCTGAAAATCTCACCACAAATCACATTTAGGAAAAACTGCAGGTTTCCAAGCCCTATCCAGCAGTTGCACTCAAAGCAAGGCTACAAATACTAGCAAATTCTAGTGGACTGCAAAGCCAAGTATCTCCCTTTTTGTCCAAAGGATGCTGCAGACAGAAGGACTGCATTCTGCTGCCCATTTATGTAGTATTTTAGTGAAAGTTTAAACTTTTAATTCCAAACTTTCATCACTTTAAAATAGTTAAAACTCACTTTTTTCTTACCCACAAAAATAAAGACAACACAGGTTGAGATTAAGTTCTCTGTTCCACTTATTGACCCTGCACAAGAACAAATGCTGAGTATGGCTCCAAGAGGATAAGAAATATGCTCCCAGTCTGGCAGAGCACACACACATAAAACAGGAAGAATACTGAATTTTCTTTCACAAACTTTTAATTATTTTTTAATTTTTTTTTTTTATTCATAACTAGGTACTTCTTAGACCAGCAGAGAAACAGTGGCTTGATTGATTTGCTTAAGATGATTTCATATGTTATTTCATGGTATTTGTCACATGAGTTATTGCTGATCTCCTGTTGGAAAATAGATTTCAAGTGCCTATTCACTCCACTTCCTCACAGTTTTATTTTTCCTCATGCCTAACCTTATGCCCAAACACAGACTGCATTCATGTAGTTTCTCATCTTCTCTGTCCAAACTGTTATGAGTGGGTTGTGTTCACCCAAAGTATTTGCTGTACAGAAAATTGCTGCGAGTAACCATACTGCCATAACAACGTTCCCTTGAAAGATGGGAAAGGATCAATTATAAGGTCTAGTAATGGGACCAAATCAGAAAGAAAACACTTATTCACAGGTTTACAGCAGTCGTCCTTTCATGATAGCATAAATATAGTGAAATCTCCAGGTGTAAACTTTTCAAACTTAGATTTAAATTTATAATTTGTGATTTAAGCCCATTTCTAGTAATTAATGTTTGTTTCTTTATTACTTGATGATACCTTGCAGTATCCCAGTCTCTACAATTTCCTATAGATTATGGTGTAGCTACTCTTGGTAAGAGTGATTTATGTCTGAGAAAGCCATGGAATTCCTGTGCTTTCAAGCACTCTGTTCCTGGCTGTACATGCTCATAAGCTTCTCAGGTTAAGAATGCATTTTCCTGTGTTCTTCTCTGCTCTATATTATAAAGGCTGTCTCTTTGGAACTAAAAAATTTTGCTATCCTGAAATGTTGCTAGTAATTTTACCATTCTTTCTGAGAATTGGGAGTATAGTATTTGTAGGAATTGTTTTTCCCCTTCTAGAATAAAAAAGAAAATTACCAAATGGAAAACTTCCTTTTCTTTAGCCTTGTTGGCTGGTAACTAGGTTTTCTTCAGGGCTTTAGCTTCCTTTTTCTTTCTTTTTTTTTTTTTTAATTATAAATTACCATTTCTAATGGCAATGTGTTGTTTTCTTGTATGTCTCATACTTCTTAAAACATTAAGTTGATGATTCCTTAATCATCATACTAATTAAGCATGTATTTACATATTCTCATTGGAATATATGCTGAAATATGCATAGGCTGAAATATGTTCCTGTGCCAGGGTCAGTCACAGTGTGCACAGTCTAGCACTGTGAATGCTCAGGCCCTCATCTGATCCAAATGCTCGAGGCTCTGGACTTATGAAATCATGGAGTGTGACTGCGAATATTGGTAGTAAATGATGGAAATTCGATTTGGCAATGAGGAATGGAATTTCTGAATCACAGATAGTTCTGTAAACAGATTAATGTATTTCTTTCAGAAAAGTTCAGAGTGCTCCTGTAGGAATTCCCTTATAGGGCACTCTTCTCACTCTGCAGATGGAATAATGCTGAAGACAGTTGGGATGCAATTCAAATGACAGAATGTTTGTAAACATCTGTAAAAAAACCCTTTCACTTTAAAGTCTACAGCCATCATCTAATCTTCCCTTTTGTAGTTGAAAAGAATAAGAAAGAGATCCTTCCTTCAGACTCAGCTCGTTGCAAAATAGATGTCTAAAAATGATCCGAGGAATCCTACTCAGAGTCTATTTCTCCCCATTGACTACACAAGAAACTGATGTGCAGATACAAGCAGTCGGAGGAGATGAATCTCACTCCTGGAGTACAGATATTGTTTTTCATGGTGTTCAAATCTCAAAACTTTGAAGTACAGGGAATGATAGAAAATTAGGTTAATCAACCTCATCCGCAAGATAATTTGTTGGTTTTAAGGTAAGATTAAGTTTGCAAGATACTTGTAGAAAAGTATTTGTAGAAAATTGTTTTTATTAACCAAATTCTTTTCCACATTGCTTTCGTGAAGTCTTAATTTCTTTCACTCTCTTTGCCTGTGACATAGCTGCAGGACCTCTTCTGACATCTGAATAGGTCTTGAATTTCAGTGGAACAAAGTAAATTGAAAGCATGATAGAAGTATTTTCAAATGCTTAATGAGTCCAACTCACTGTCTCGTGGGTAGAAAATTTGACTATACTATGAAATGTTGAGATATGAAGACTAAGTTCTTCCATTAATATGAAAAATACAGCTTTTAGAACATTGCAAATGCACATTTCAATCCATAATAAAATTTTTAAGGAGGGCACTCTATAGCCTCTTCTTTTAAAGAGTATGTAAGGTATACATTAGTGTTTTACATCATCTCAGGAGCGTGTTTTTGAGATTCTATCCCAAGTTACTGCAAACTTTGGTTTGCATTGTGAAGCAGTTTTGGAAGAGACAAATTGGACAACTTTTGCAGGAAAAAGAGCAAGACATGTTCTCTGGGAGCATCTCTAGTGCATTCTAGGGGCTACTAGACAACTAATCAATGATTGAAATAGATTAGAAGTAGTCCAAACCAAATCCTCTGAATCATATAAAGTGTAGACATGGGAGCCTCCACTGTGGCTGTTTAACTCAGTTCATCTGCTCTTGTGCTACCTGCTTCTCTGAATCTTGCCAGAGAGTCAACACTTGTTGCGACTTCAAGCCAAGAGTTGCTCTAACATTCAGACTTCTGTATCTACACATTACCTTCAGAACCATTCAGCTCAGTTAAGGTTTAAGTGAGGATGCTTAGGATGTATATAAATGGTAACTTATGACGGGTTGCAAGCATGTCAGCTTTTCTGGGTATTGTATACCTACTTCCAGTACATATGCCATCAATTCGTACATGCAATCTAAAACTTTACCAGCTATTTGTCTTTTACACACAGATGGGGACAGGGTTATGGGAAATAGCAAATATGATTTAGTCTGGTGAGAAATTTTTCCCTTTTGAAACTTAAGATAAAATGATTTTTAACTCTAGTTTAGGATTTCAGTGTTTATAGATTAATACAGACCAAATTTAATTTAACACTTAGTTCAAAGGAATTAGTCATACTGCAAAGCTTTGTTTATTGACAAACAATAATGAGTTTCTCACATTTTGTTCATGAAGAACAAAGTATTATTGAGATATCTTTTATTTATTATAACAGAGAATGCTAATGAAAGGAACTCAGAAATACTAGCATTATACACCTTTTAGTAAAAATTTCTTAAAAGAAAGCAAGGCCTAGTGGACTAGAATTGACTTTTCCATCTGAAAACCGTGCAATAAACTGACATCAAAATTGCATAACATTATCATAACAACAAGTATATTACTATTATTATTATTACCATTATGCTGACGGAAGAAGAGACAGCAATTTTTGGTGTCTTTCAGACAGCTAAGAGTATATAAAGATAGCCACTAGAGATATGAGTACTTTTGTCTTATTATTGTTTTTGTTGATAAATATTGAATGAAATTGTGAACATCCTCTTCAAAAGAAGCCTGTGCAATTTCACCCTGTGAGTTGTATTTCAGGTTTCTACAAAAGAAGGAAGACAAATTTATAGTTAAGCTACATGATTGGGCATTCTGTCAAGTCCCAGAATGTGCTCTGGCACTTTGATTCTTGAGACAGGCATTTGTCAAGGAGCAGGTCATTGTTTATCTAAGAAAAAGAAAGAAATTTTGCTTCCCTTAGGTCTAACTACCCTGTGAAGATTTTCTAATGGAATTTAATTCCTTTACCTATTGGTTTCCAGAGTTTTATATTTACAAACTTGGGTCAGTATTTGCCATGCAACAGAATCATTGTTAAACTGGTATTACTTGTCCTTACTTTGAAAAACTCAATCAGAGTTGCCAATACACCCAACCATTCTGTGAATATTCATTCAAAATCACCACAGGACTGCTTCTATGGCAGGAGTTTTGAGGGTATGAAAGTAAGTTAAAGGTTAGCATAAATTGAGTCCCCAGCTAGTAGCTACATGATGTAGTAACAATAGCAGACACTGACAAAACTCTGTTGGAAAGGGAAGACAAATGGCAAATGTTTCATTATAATTTCTTGCTATCAGCAGAGAGCAAAACAACAGACATTAATCCACTGTTTTAATCAGAGATAATAGTATATCCAGGGAGCTACCAAATTTAAGGCACAAGTGCAATTGTCATTGTATATTTGTCCTAGAGGGCTTTTCAGGCAACTGCATGTCATACTATCTTAGGAGCCAGAAAAATCCAAATTTGTTTGACTTTAATTCTTTATGTATTTCACTCTTCTTAAAAGGAAGGAATTGAAGTATGTCATGATGTCAAATCTAATTTATTTTCCGTTGTTTGAGCACAACACTTAGGGCTTTTGAAGTTTGTGTGTTATTTGTTACATGGGGAAAAATGACACTATAGTAACTCTCAGAATTACAGCTTAGAGAGAAAAGTCTGTTGGGTTTGGATATTTTTTATTTTAATCCAATTCAGTTTCTCTGTACCAGAAAGGAATCCATATTTGGTTTAGGCAGAACCATCTCAGATACCACAGTTGCTTCAAATTGTGCAGCTCTTTGAGACAAAACAAAAAGTCTCTTGATAATGGATGACTGAATCAACAAACTGGAAACTGGAGGCAGATGTGTGCTAGGAAGTTTTCTGAAATCCTAGAATGGGATGGGGTAAAGTTTGATTTTGATTTTAATCAGAAGCACTACAATTCTCTCTTCAACCTGAACATTTCCTACTTGACATTTTTTGTTCTAAATCTTTGCTGGGGGAGGGTGTTGCTGATGTTTAGTTTTAAGTGAATTTCCAGTAGTAAATCTAGAAAGGTTTTCAGGCTGGCAGCTGTTCAGCCTCAAGCCTGCCCTCTGCAAAACAGCATAAATCCCTGTAACGCTGTCCTGCCAGAAAGCTTCTTCCTCGAAATGGAAAGGTCATCAATAGGAATTACTAAACTACTAGCACCTTTACTCATCTGGTTTTTATATTCATGCTGAAGATGCCTCGAGAATAACAAAATGTGATGCAGGATCTCATCTCATGGACGTACTAACTCCCTTGGTAGGACATGCACCAGAAGTACAGGTTCACATAGGCAGGGCCCATCATTCAGCTCCTGTCCTTTTTAATCCTGCCAGTATGCCCACTTCTCTCCTACTTAAAAACTTGCCTGCCTTCGATAACAAGTATGCAACTAAGCTGGCTGGAAGAATTTCTTCAGAAATGTTTGACAAAGATTGTCTTCCTGAAATTAGATCCTTCAATTACATCTCAATAAAAGATGAAAACTTGAGACCCAAATACATTTTAGTGGAAATCCATCGGCTGGTCACAAGCTTTAGATCCAGAAAAGTTGCTGTGATATTTTACAGGCATAATTGTTGAAGGTCTGTATGCTTCGGTCTTTTATGGGGGAGGTGCATTACTGTGTTTCTCACTGAGTTACATCAGCATATTGCAGGAGTCCCTGATAACACCTCACAGCAAGTTCAGCTCGGCTAAGTAAGACATTAAGGCTCACGTGAGGAATTCCTACGGTATCTGTGAATCCAAGATTTTCCATACGGAAACAGAAATTTTGTTTATGGAAGAAAATGAGTGCTAAATTGCTCTGACAAATAGAAAAAAAAATCCCTGTGGAATTCAGAAACTTTTTGATAAAAAAAAATTTCGTAGCCAAAATTTCAGCTTCTACCATGTTTCTTTATTAAGCTTATTCACTTAGAGCTAATAAGTAAGATCAGCAATGACTTTGCTTTGCAGTAGTAGACTTACCTGACATGAAGTAACATGAGCTGGGTTAACAGAGCTACATGAACAATGTAATGAGAGGGATGGAGCTGATGTAGATAGTGTCCATGTCAACTGTAGATTGGTGCTATTGTACAGCTTATAAAGTGTCCTGCTGATGGAGGAGCTGTCTGCTTCGCAAGATAAAAAATTCTGCTCTTAATGCCCTTTGCTCGCTGACCCTGTGGCACCTCTTTTGTAAGACCAGTTTTTTACAGTACTCTAAAACAGGACTTCTTCAGTTTTAAAATAAGTCAGGTTTATTATCCCCTTTAATTGTTGATGCAACATGTAGCAACATGTTCTAAATTGAATTTAATTTGTCAAGGGACAAGAATGAAGTCATTCTCCCTCTGTTTCAAGTTGACTGATACAATACCTGCTCCCAGGTTCCAGCCTGCTTTCTCCCATGAGCGCTGGTGCACAAACACTTCCAGTTGCCCTTTGACTACAACTAAACCAACCAAAAAAGAAGCTGGTTTTAATGAAGTTTCCCAAAGCCAGACCATCAAAATTAATGCATCTTTCTTGGTAGAACAGTTCTATATTTTCCCTGTCTTCATAAAGCTACCCTGAAGTGTTGCCTGGTGTGTAATGCAAGAATTGTGGCAAGTTATTTGTAATTTCTCTGAGGCAAAACATCACAGCAGTTTGTGGCTGAGTCTTACAGTGCTTGAGAAGTGTAAATGTCAATTCAAATGGGAAACTGAAATATGTATCTACTAAATAAAGTACCAACACTGGAAAGTGGAACTGGCAGTCTTTTAAAGTTATTAAGTATTGAAATAGTCACTCTAGTTTCCGTGGGACTTTGAAAGCCTCTGTATATAACTTATCAGCCAATTAAGAATAGGAACAAACCTATGACAAACAGTTCCTTTATAAAACCTGATTTCCTTCTATAACAAGGAGACCTACCTAGCTGATCACGGGAAGCCAGCTGATGTAATCTTTTTGGATTTCAGTACTGTGTCTCAGAGCATCCTTCTGGACAAAACGTCCAGCACACAGATGGATAAACACATCATGCAGTGGGTGAGCGATTGGCTCATGTGTTGAGCACAAAGGGCAATAGTGAATAGGGCGACATCTGACTAGTGACCTGTGACTAGTGGTATTCTGCAGGGCTCCATCCTCAGCCCTGTGCTCGTCAACATCTTCACAAATAATTTGGACACAGGATTGGAGGAGATACTAAGCAAATTTGGAGACGATACAAAAATGGGAGGAGATGTCGAATCCTTTGAAGGCAGGGAGGTCCTGCAGAAAGACCTTAATAAACTAGAGGGCTGGGTAATGACCAACCATATGGAGCTCAAGAAGGGAAAGTGCTGGATTCTGCACCTGGGATGGGGCAATTCCGACTGTTCACATAGCATGGGGAATGAGGTGCTGAAAAGCAGTGCCATGGAAAGGGGCCTGGGGTCCTGGGTCGATGGCAAGTTGAATATGAGTCAGCAGTGCCCTGGCAGCCAGGAAGGCCAACCGTGTCCTGGGAGGCATCAGGCAAAGAATCACCAGCTGGTCAAGGGTTGTGATTGTCCCACTCTGCTCTGCTCTGGTGCGGCTTCACCTTGAATACTGCACGCAGTTTGGGGTGCCACAATATAAGAAAGATATGAAGCTCTTACAGAGCATCCAGATGAGGACAATGAAGATGGCAAAGGGCCTGGAGGGGAAGTGGGATGAGGAGCAGCTGAGGTCACTTGGTCTGTTCAGCTTGGAGAAGAGGCAACTGAACGAAGACCAAACTTCCTCGTGAGGGAGAGAGAAAAGACAGGCACTGATCACTTCTCTGTGGTGACCAGCGACACGACCAGGGGGAACGTCCTGAGGTTATATCAGAGGAGGTTTAGGGTGGATGTCAGCTCTTCACTCAGAGGGTGGCTGAGTACTGGAACAGGCTTCCCAGGGAAGTTGTCACAGCACCAAGCCCAACGGAATTCATGAAACGGTTGGACAATACTCTTGGGCACATGGTGTGACTCTTGGGGATGATTTGGTGCAGGCCTGAGTTGGACTAATTATCCTTGTGGGTCCCTTTCAGTTCATCACATTCTGTCATTCTGTGATTCTGTTCCCTTGAGTACTTTCGGTTCTGTGTTTGGTTTTGCTTACAAGCACCTGACCAACTTTTTAACCACAGAGAGCAACTGTAAAGCTAGTTTAAGTTTTTTAAAAAAACTTAACTAAGAAAAAGGCTGACTTTAAAAGACAAAAATAAATTAAATTTTAAAATTACATATTAATCTGCTCCAGTTAAATCACACAATACTGAAGAAACATTCCTACATCATGGTCTCTGAACCAGGAGTCCCCCATGGAAATCATGTAATAAAATCCAAGACAAGTAAACTTGTAAAGCGTAGATGAGTAGACAAGATTCCTGTTCTCCCTCATTCTAGGTGCATGTCACAACCATACACATACACAACAAGGTTTGTTAACCTTGAATTCTTCATTATATAGACAGGCTGCTCCTTCTCAGTACACCTAATGCTGCAGGCAAGGTCTTCTGCTGGGAGCTACAAGCTCTGGAAGAAGCATTCCCCCTGGCAAACGATGAAATTTAATCTGCCTCCATCCCAGTTTATGGACAACCCTTCTAAATGCTAATATGAATTCCATGCAGAGTTTTATTGTTATATAAAAAAGGCATCTCTTTTTCTCTTGATCATATTTTGTAATGGTCACCACTAGAGCTTATGACAAACTGTACCTGGCATGTGCTGGGAATACAAACAGGAGTGAGCACAAGGAGACTTCAGTAGATGAATGCTTCATATCCATGAATGCTTCATAGAAACATGAAAGCAGCAGTGGCTTCTGAGCTCTGTCTCAATCTGAGGTGTTTTTGAGTATGCTCACTCAGATCTTTCAAACATCAACTGGGTTTTAAAGTTAAAAAGCAAACAATGCAAGAAATTTGCAGCAGGCACAGTGTTGAAGCATTTTCAACGTCAAAAGAAAGTTGAAGTTTTCAAGGTCTTATCCTTAGATTCAAGCACAAAATACTGTTTGGAATTCCTAAATCTCAGTTCAGGAACATTTTTTGGATCTAGTCCAAAACATCTTGATGACCTATGCCATGTTTTCACATTCATTAAGAAACAGAGACTGATAGATCTTATCTGTAATATCCATGCACAGCAGCTCTAGGCTTCTAATCATCAACATTCTTTAATTATTAATAAAAGATTTATTAACTATGAGTCAAAAGCTTATCTTTTTCTGGCAAAGGCCTGGGAAGATAATTTTTCTCTCTAACAGTAGATGTTTCTAAAGCAATAACCCAAAATTCAAATCAGATTTAAATATATTAGATGTAAATCCCTGGTTAATTAGTGCATTATATAGCTAAACTGATAAATACATTACATATATATCAAATAGCTATTTCTAGTAACGAATATCCCAAACAATTCTGTAATGAAATTCATGCCTTGTTTTTCCACTTTATAGTGACTCATCTTATTGTAAGACAGTACAAGATGTTACTGTACAAACTTCATTCATGTTCTAATCTATTCTTACGAAGCATTTTATTGATAACATCTGTTATTCTAATAACACTTTTCAGTCTTTATTGCTTATGGGATCTAATGTTAATCAGAAATGCAACACTTCACTCTGTGTGCGAGTGATTGAGCCCTGTATATAAAAGCCTTTTTTTTTCCCAGTGCAAGACATTTCTTTCCTTGTACTTTGCAACTAGAGTCACTAACAAGAACCTGGAATGAAATCAGTGCAAATCAGAAATATGACCTGAAGCTTTCCTATATGTATTTGCTGCTTTGCCTCTCACAAGAGAAATTTCCCCTGCACTCCTCAGCTACATTACCACACACTGTGAAGGAGGAAGTGCAATGAATGCAGTTGTCTTATATTTCCCAGGAGTTCCCTCTGGTAGAGTATGTCAAAGTACTCCCAGCCGTCAGTCTGTCAGGTCTGTTCAGATATTTTGGAGATGGCATGCTCTGAATGGGAATGTAACAATAGCAAGCTGACTTTTTAGCAGCCAGCACTGATAACTCTGATAAAGTCTTCTTGAGGTAAGAAGTGACGCATATCAGAGGTTCCTGCCTTAGACGCCAAGGTTATTCGTCATGTAATTGGATATTGTTGGAGAAAACCGTAATTAACCCAGACTTAAAGACATAAGGTCATCTAGTTGATAATATGTGGTCAAAGATAATCGTTAGCTGCTGAATCCACTTTAATCTTCCCTATTCATTTACTTTCAAGAGATGTGACCTAACCAGGTCTTACTTAAACAAAGCTGTGACTTACTGGCTTCATGATTATTGTTAAATTACAGATCTGGTGATCTTGGCATTTCATTTCTACGGAAGGGTAAAACTTAGACTCTCCTAATTCAAAAGTCCATGAAGTTATCAGTTGCTAAAAGCAAAGAACACATACGTACCCCTGCAGCTGTGGAGGTCTAGTTCTAGCTTCAGCCAGCAGAGAGCAGCTGCAGTGAATAACTTTCGACACCAAGTCCTCCCTACACATTGGCCCGTTCACCCTACAAGGCAATAAAAATTCCACCTGACGTACATGTGGGGTCCATTGTTAACTATGCCTGAATCTGTATTCTTCTGACCCTGGGCTGCCCAAATGATGGGAAAACTCACAAGACATTCTGCTACTCCTGTCCTCACCAAACTCTCATCCCTGCTTTTGCTCTCTGCTGCTCAACCGTCCATCCATCCCTCTGCTGAAATTGTGTTAGACCCGAGTCCCAGTAGGCCTGATGCTTCCCCTGGAATTGTAGTGGAAATTTGATCACATTGCCCACTGACTGACCCAGGACATTCTAGGAGGTAGCTGGTTTGGCTACTCCAGTGTGCTGAGGCAATTAGTCCTCTGGTGGGCTATCTGCTGCTTCCAGGAAGTCAAGGACTATCATACCACAACAGGTTTTAGCTCCTGTCCCCAGGGAAAGAAACACATGAAAGCTCACCAAGTTGAAACAAACAACTTTTCGTCTGGTCCGGGCCAGCTGCAGATTCCAGTAGCTGTCTCATCTCCCACTACCAGAAAATTGATATACCTCTTTTCCTTCCATACATTGCTCAATCATGTGATAGGAAGTCAGATTCCCTACTGTGCTCACTCTTTCATATGCTAAAACACAGTTTTGTTTTTCTTACAATAAACCTCTCAAGCCATCCACATAAGCATTACAATGGCTTCATCACACACAAATCCTAGAAATTCTATATGCTACCTTTAAAGAGAAATTTTTGTTTGAACAGCCTCTCAGTTGCTAATTTGTTTTCTCATATTCCCAGCATGGCAACCATACATTACAATACTTTCTTCCCTAAAGGCTGCACAAATAAATGAGACTTTGGCTCTTCTCCAGATATTTTCCCATTGTTAACAGGAATATCTGTTTTTAGACCCTTTCCCGTTTTTCCGTAAAGGTAGCCTTATCTTCTTGATTCATCAGTAACAGCTTGTTATTGATGTGGAACTCAGGCTCTTTGAGGTAGCCTTTCCTGTAATCACTGTTTCTGTCATTAATTGTCCCCTGAAACTTGGGCTATCTAAATGGGATTTAATTCCTTAGTCATATATAGAGGAAAAATTAATTAAAATGAACCGGAGTTATTTGGAGGTATTTCATTTCGCTCCCTTATCATTATGGAATAGCTGTAAATGTTCGTAAGCTCTTTTTCCATCATAGGCTGGATATAAATATAACCCTGGCTGAAGTTCCAGATTGTTTTTGATGAGTGAAGTGGGGAAAAGTGTGTAAGAGACTGGTACTGAGCCAGAATATCAAGATTCATATAGATCCTAGGCTTGTTTAGTCATGTTTTATGCATGGATCCAACATATAAAATACATTTACAGAAGAAATTCTGGAGCTTTATGATAAAAAAGCTCCTAGTTCTAAATCTTTAACTATATTCTCTCACTCTATTAAATTACTGTTTTAGAAGGAATTTCATTTGGGAAAAAAGAATGCAAGAGGCAATAAGGCATAGAAACCTCTTGGAAGTGATTGTAGAGTACAAATGAGGGATCTCAGCTCTAAATGGGGAATTTGTATTGCACAATACTGATAGGGGTAAATTCTCTTCACAAATAGCATATTGAACAGCCAGGGGAGCCTACCTATTTTGTACCTTTATATGTCCACAGTAAGAATAATTATATCTGAGGCTTCCTGAAAGTGAACAGAAAGACACAGGCATTTTGAGAGATCTTTTCAGCTCTCAAATTATAGTGTGGCAATGAAAGTACCTCATATGAATCAAATAAGCTATTTCTTTTGGTTAACTAGAAGTTACCCAAGGATGACTATTTCAAGAGTTCTTTCCTCTGTGAGGAGGAATAATAATGAGAGAGGCTAATAAGACTTTGAGATGGCTCGCATGTCTGAAGAGTCAGACATCTATTTTATGTCATATATAAAAACAGCCTGTTCTGACTATAGAATAATTAAGGGAATTACAAAGCAATTGATTCCAACTCATGTTCAGTCTTTACTTTTTTAACAATTATCATAGGTAATGCAGCTATAGCTGTAGAGAGGGAGTTGCACATTGCCAGGTATTTATGGGTTTAATTCTCAAATGTCCCACAAGTGTATTTGTGGGAGCGGATACACTGGCTTGCCTTGCTGTGTCTGCACACATATCTACTCCACATGCATAAGCATTAGACAAAATAGATGGTTTTTAGAAAATATACAATATTCATTGTGTAGTACAAGCAAATGCAAGGTACTATATTGTGTATATAAAAGGTATTTTCTCTATTTTATAATAGAGAAAAATCACTACATTTGACAGACTCTAAGAATGCAGATAATATTCCATGACATGACAGGAATTAGTCCAGACAAGAAACATGATACATGTATTTAAAAAGGCAATTTGTCTCTTTAAGGAATGATGGTACCTTTTCTTCAGCTATTATATCTTTTCCATCACAACTTAAAACCTCAGGCTATGATTTCGTGATACAAACATGCAACATATTAAAGAGATACCCTTTTAGTGAGATGATACTTATTCATTAGTTCATGAAAATCAATTCATTTTGAATGCTTCTAACTGTTTTGTCTGGAATCAGGACACCCAAGTATAGAAATCTACAGCTTCTAGGTTTTACAATCTACTGACTAATGTAAATGAATGTATGAAAAGGGATTTCATATATTTAAATGCTTTTTAATGTAGGACAATTGGAGGAGTTCTATGTAAATTCTCAGGAAAATTTAACAACAAAATAAAGTGTCTCCAGCAACATGGAAAATGGCACATGTGAAAGAAATGCATGGAAACTGCTCAGAGAGATTCAGAACGCAAACATTCCAAAGTCTATTCCCGCACATCAGCTCTTCTCAGGAACAAGACACTGTTACTTTCAGATGGAATGGGAAGATATTCTTCCCACCCAAAGCCACACACAGCTGGAGCAGAAAAATCTCACACTGGAATTTCTTCTTCCCTGTCTTATTGCTTCACAGCTCTTCATATAGTGTAGCTTGTGTTGAAAAGATGCACATCTCTTCACTTATGACGCAGAGCAAACTGGCTCACCCCAATAGGAATAGCGCTTTTTGGTATTTAGATGAGAAGGCAAGTATATGTTGCAGCTGATTTCAGTGCTGCAGCAGGCAATGCAGGCAATAGGCCAGAAAGGGCAATTTTTGAGCACGTCTCACCTCCAGAGCATCTCAGCCTCCAGTCAGACCCACAGCTGTGCCCAACATGGACCAGGCTGCAAGTGTGGGCTGTGGCTGTGAGCTGCAACTCCTCAGTTGATCCGTCAGTTGTAGCAAGGCTGAAACAAAAGACGAATTAGTAAGCACTCTTCCCTGTGTTACATTAAGGGATGAAGTACCTGTGGCCTTTGTTACATGTGGCAATGATAGATGACTCCTAGAATTGCTCCTTATCCCACTGTTCTGACCAGAATAGATCTTTATCTCAATTTTTTGACCAAAATATTGATTTGGATACAGCATTATTTTACATTTTCCCTCATAATATGTTCAAATTGCACAGATAAAAATAGTGTTTATATCCAGCCCTTTTCAGTAGTGTTCACAGCTCAGACATGAGTGAACAGAAGAGCTTATAGCTGTTACTATAGTTTGCAACTGTACCTTCATCTAATAGCCTGGATGTTATTGGCAAGACAACAAAAATAATAAAAGAAAGAAACGTATTCAAATGTTTATTTTGAAAAAAAAAAAAGCAAACTCAAACCCTTTCAATTACTTGTTCATCATAAAAGTAACTACAGATCCAAGACACATTTTTTCAACCATAATCATCCAACCATAATTTGGTTGGACAATAAGACGACAATGTCTAACACCACTTGAACATTGTGCCCGCTGATGACTTCAGAGGTGGTTGCAAGCATTCCCTCCCTGGACTGCACACACCTGGCCCAGGGAAAGGCTGCTCATGTGCCCTTCAAAAGGAGATGCTCAGGCCTAGAGGTCAGCTGAGGAGACACCACTTTGTACAGTCATGGAGGGCTGCCAGTGCTACCTGGAATGACTCATAGACATTGCAAAGCAATGAACTCCTACTCGACTCTCTGAGAAAAACATCATCATTTCTGAACCTGGCTAACAGTGCTACATTTCAACATGCGTTAGTTATTTGTACTGTCTTGCCAATTGCACTTGAACTCTGAGGGTGACCAGATAGCTATAAATCTTGATAGTCCAGAATCACAGAATCATTTAGAGTGTTTAAGAAGAGTATAATAAGGTCTCTGTTATTACAGTATGCTCAAGGTTCATTATTCCTAACATTTATAATTACTTTCTTCCTGTGAAAAAAGTAACACTATTCCCATATGAGACAAAATGAAAGATGCTACAAGACACTTAGTTCTAGTTTCCTTATCAACCAACATTATCCAGTGCAACATGATGCTTTTGCACTTTACTTCCCTGGACTTCACAGAGAAACCACAAGGCAAGAGAGAAAGGAGAAGTAGGTTCTAGATCTCATCCCAGCTCTGAGTTGTGTCACACTGCCAACCATGGAAGGAGGAGGAAAAACTCCAGAGTTTAGGCAGCTTAGATATAGCCTAAATGATTAAAACTAATTTCTTAGAATCACACAGGCAAATTCAGAGCAAAGAGCGGAATTTGTATCTGCTCTGAAAAGAAGTAAATTACTTTTTAAGAGTACATGTAATGTATGACAGATCTGTTGGATACTCTCGAGCTGACATCTGCAGAGATGTAAAACCATTATGAAAGTATTATTGTTATGAAAACATAGCTCATTTTACTTTATTTTCCTGTAAGGACTGTATAAAGAAGGGAACTGACAGAATGCCATCGATATAGTAAAAGCCCTTAAATAAGAATAGATATTAAAAAGGTGCTGAAAACAAAATTGTTTTGATTGTCCTGCTAACTTACAAATTCATACAACCTTTGCTATTACTGCTTTTTTTGAGCTTCAGACTCTGAATTTGCAAAATCAGCGCTTTTCAAGCAATACTGATGAAACATGTTGTAGATAACAGGCAAACCTCAAAACGTTTGGTGAGTCCATTTTATTTTTAAAAAAAATTCAAATTCTGAACGTTTCAATTTATCTTAGTATCTCTTCCCTGGAATCACCTTGTGCACCATTCTCATCCTACTTCTGATCTCTGCAGAAAATGGAGTGCACAGATGATTCCAGTATTTATTTATATATAAAGCAATGGGACATCTTGAAACTCAAAACAAAAAGGAAGAAAGTTTGGTTGTTTGGATTTCTGCCAAACATGTGGTGAATTCTACTAAACAATCATAACAGCAAATGTTACAACTTAAAGCCTTTAGTCTGTGTCAAATGCTACTCCACCGTGCATCACTGTAACAGAGAGCTTACCTAAATATCTGCACAAAACTAGGTTAGTTAAATTATCTGTCTGTTTTCTCATGGTTCCTCCTTGAGTCAAAGGGAAGACACAGACTCTCTGATAAAATAATTCAGAGTAGAAGGCTAAATAAACTAGTTGATGTTGTGAAAGTCTCCATTTCTTACACTGACCTTTAAATGATAATTAAGACCTGTCTGTATAATATCTAACAAAGACATCTGTTACCCTATTATCTAATTAAAATGATTTATACTCCCCTATATACACTGAGGTATATCGGTATTTATTAATAAAGAAAAAAAAAAACACTTAGGAGAGTTATATTTGGCTTTATGATGCAGTGAAATTATAAAAATAATCTAAAATTTATGTACATGTTAAATAAAACTTCTATTTGCCTTTATATGTAAGCATATAAACTATGACATTAATATTTTTATCTTTTCTAGAAAACCATCACCTGCTTAAAAAAATGTCTGCTCCTTTCCTTATCTTTTTTCCTTTGTTTTATAAAAAAGAAAGAAAAATGTAATTAATCATACTAAGTAGCTATCAGTCACTGAAGGTATATAGTTATAGGTATATATGCCCAGGTGGACGCCCCACCCCTGGAAACATTCAAGGCCAGGCTGGATGGGTCTCTGAGCAACCTGATCCAGTTGAAGATGTCCCTGCTCATTGCAAGGGGCTTGGACTAGATAACCTTTAACGGTCCTTCCAACCCAAACTATTCTATGGTTCTCATTTACCATCTATTTTCTCCTGTTTATCTCTTCATCGTTTAACTTCACTTCAACAGTAAAATTTCTGACAATTCCTCTTACCACAGTACTTCATGTCCATTGGTCCCAGCCACAGGAAAGGAGATTTACTGTAGAGCTAAAAGGCTGGGGTTTTTACCAGTTCAAAGATACTCGAGTGCTACAGAGATGCTATCAAGTCTTCCTCTCTCTTTTGTGCCACATATAAGACAACTGCAAGCCACTGAGCTTTTTACTCAAATGCATCCTCATTCTAGCATTCACATTGTTCAGTAAGACAGCTACATCAAGCTGCCTCAGAAAAGGCAGTGTTTTATTTATTTTTCTAAAAAAAGGTGGGTTTTTTCTATGAGGGAAAAGTTGCTTCTTGTTTCTCATTTTATCAAGAAAACAACCAGCATTACGTCCTGACCTTTTCTGGTAATTTTTATTCGCTATTGTCTTGTTAATTTATTTAGACCTTAATATTCTAACATGTTTATTCAAATGTTATTCAAATACCAGGTTAAATGTTATTCAAATATCAGGTTATAGGATCTGTTATTATAATGCAATGTTTTGAGGTTATCTCCACAGAATGAATACTCACTACATCAAAAGGGAGAAAATATTTTCTCAGAAGTCATTTACTGCAAATTTTTAAATTCTTCCTGATGGACATTTACTTTCAACTTCTAATTTCTAATAAAACCCAAATCTGACGTTTTCATAAAACAAATTCTGCTTTTCAACTTGTTTCTGTTAACATTAAAACTATTACGTTAGGAATTGTATTCTGAACTAAGGAATGTGCTTTTTAAAATAAAATATTATGGAACCAGCAGGCATTCCTAGATGAGCAGGCACTTCTTCTTATGATATGACTAGAAAAGGAAGTTTATGTTCATGCAAAAACGAGGCATAACTATTTAAGTATTTCCTGTTAGACTTACTCAAACACATGTTATGGCATAGGTGGAAACCTGGTATTTAGCCATTAAAAAACCAGCTGATGTAGATGGCAAATGTCAGCAAAGGAGATGCAGTTCATTTTCCAATTCACTGGCATGGGAAACTAGTGGTTTAATAGGGTGATAGGCCAACTGATGTTTGAATTTTTTTTCCACAGAGTCACAAAATTTGGTAAAAATTACATCCGTTCCTTGCATGCTAACCCTGCTAAACTGTTGCCTGTGCCAATGTTCCAGCAGAAGATGGAAATACTGAAGGATTTCTTTCCCTTTCTAAAAAGCAAAAGTTAATGGTGACCGAAACCAGTTTCATCTGGTATTACTTGAACATTGCTATTATACTTTAAAAAGACCAGCAAAAACTATTTAATGAGTTTCATTGAAGTGCATAAGAAATCCTGATAAAAATAATAGAAACCATTTTATTTATTTAGTATATTCGCAATATTCCATTAAGAACAAGTCAGCATTAGTAAGCAGTCTAGGCCATTTTTTGACTTTTTTTAAAATTGTGGGACACAGTAACAAACAGTAACAAACTCTCTCCAACATCTCCACCTTTCAAAGCACTTGAAAGCATGAACAGAGCTGCATGGAAAGTGAATGCAGAACTGAGGAGCACAATTGTCCCTGGCAGTTCAGTGTTCCATTCAGCACTGAAATTTTCTTTTCTTGGCTAATGGAGACCCACCGTAACCTCTCTGATTGTGATCAGAACTCTACAGACTTCAATAAAAGGGTGATGCTTTGCCAAGCTCATGCTTATAGAGGAAAGATGGCACCTGTCATTCCAAGGATCTGATCTTGGCTTGTGAACTAAGCATCTTCATACTGCAGCGGGCAGAAACTCTTTGTGGTAGCAATTGCTCTTACATTTAGCTCTCATTCAACCTAAAGGTGGCTGAAAATGGTTTTGTTGTTTCTAGAGGATCTCTGCCAGTAGAAGGCAAGCTAAAGAGAGTAATCTGAAAGTTTTGAAATTGTGAGATTAAGTAACCAGTGGTGCTTTGTAATTGACCTGCATAAGATATTGCAAACCTCAGAAAAACAGATCAAGCACAAGCAAATGTAGTTCCTAGTACTAAAAGGCAGTGAAAGACAGAAATTTTGTCCTGACAATGCTACCTGAACACTTCATAAATTGAACTGCTACTGATGGAAAGAGATGTTTACGTATGTCAATACTATGACCAAAGCTCATATTTTGATGTGTGGCTAAGGTCAGGGGAAAAATATGCATACAGTACAGTATTTGCATGATCATCTTTTCAAAATAATCTGAATGCTTTCCTCTTTTACTAAGCTTTTGATCAATTTTGGGTTTTTTTAAATGTATCTTACAATAAGTGTATCTAACTTAGTATTGCTATCATAAGAACTGTGCAGAGCCCTACAAAATTATGTGTGATTCCCTGGATTGGAAAAAAAAAATTGACAGATATCTTGGGAAACACTGGAAAACACTTCTGGTTTTACACATGGTCAGGATATCTTGGAAAGCAAACTACAGCTGGAACTGCATTACTGAGAGCAACTTGCCCACATATATCTGAAAGAAACAGGTTTTCCAGAAAGCTTTCCCTCCATCTGCAGATCTAATGGATGCTTTTAACGAGTTACAGAGAGCTTTTCCTCCTAGGCCATCTACTCAGAGTTTTTTTCCTTCTGCAGAATCATCAGCAAGAACACACTTCAAAAGGAATCTGTAGTGAAGAAAAGAACAAACACGTGTTTGCATGATAATCAGCAGCGTTTGAGACTGTGGTAATAAAATGCCAGGACAGGGGTGACAGCAGATTTCCAAAGCTGCTCATCCCAGTGGAGCTACATTTACACAAATGCATTTGTAAGAAATGCAAAGAGCTTGATTACGGTAAATAGACCCTGATTTTGCAGTCATGAGAAACTAGGTCAGAAGGAGCTTAGTTTATCACTAGGATATTTGTGCATTATTGTTTGACCTTTCCCACAACTTCCCAGCTGTATCTCCTGTACATCCCTACAGAAAACTGCACTCACCGCTGTCATGCAAGATGCAAAGAAGGAAATGAAGCTGAAGCACTTCTGTGAGAGGGCAAATAATGTCAGTTTTCGGATATGGACACCATTGGAATGCTGATGTGCAGGCAAAATAAAGACACACAAAGTGTGGCTACAACATAGACAGAAGTGTAGACACAGTAATGAAGTACCATAGATATTTAATCTGAAATATACCATTGTAATTTAGTGGCCTAGGAATCCAATCTGACCAAAGTTTTTTGAGCTTTTTTAGTCACTGCTAGTAATAAGTCTGCAACCAGCATGGCAACAGGCAAAATCTAGTTTGGTTGTATTATTCTACTCTTACATCAAATATGCGAATAGGCATAAATTTGGGAAAGGTCTGCACCTATGCCATCCTAATGCTCATTATATGCTCTAAATGGGATTATACAAAGAGAGAAATTCACCACTAAAGTTAGAAAGACAAAAACCTAAGCATAATGAGTAGATACTCTACAATATTAATATGCGCACCTATTGAATATATAACAAGTCTAAAAAGTTAATACTATGTATTAATTTTATTTTAAATAGTGCTTCTTTTCCTAGCCAAATCCTATTTAATCTTCAATTTGAAACTTAAAAGGAAAAAATTAAGTTCCTAGATCTTGTGATTTCCGAATTACAGATGAAGAAGCCAGCCCTGTTTTTCCTGTGTATTTATCCTTATCTTTATATCCCATTTATTATTACTGTACTATTCTTTCTTAGGAAAAAAATAAACTAGATACCACATAATGCAGATATTTTAGCTACTCACTTTTATAATTTCAAAAGATAGAAGAAGACAAAATCATGGTTGCAAGTCTCTTCTATATACCATAAGGGTCAAGGGTACCATAGGCTATGGGGCCATTCATGTCATCTGATTAAGGTAAGAAGTGACAGAAGAAACACTTAAAATGTGGTACATCTCTCATCTTTCAAACTGCTGCCACAATCTTTAGATATTTATGTCCCAGCTGAGAAAAAATGTATGCACATGCTCAGCTTTAAAGACAGCAGCAACATTTTTTAATTAATTGAGACTATCCATTTACTTAATATTAGGTATGTATTTAGGGGATATGTGTCTCTCATCTGGTTAGTCCCTCCTCCTACTTTTTTTCATTCATTCACAAAAAGGAATCCTGTGGATGCAGCAGTTATTCTTTTCACAGGCTTATTACATAAGGATGATGACTAGCATGTCCACTGTCTCAAATAGTAGGTCATTATTTTCAACCTACCTGATTTCTACAGACATTTTCAATTAGATTCAGTGTTCTTAACCTCCCACTCTATTAGTCCAGTCCATTATTGAGTATCTGTTGCAAATCCATTGCAATGATCACTGCGTAACAACTTCTTTTGGGATGGCAAGGAGTTTTTCTTAAATCTTTTGACTTTACCTTGGATCAGGTAAATCTTGCTTGTGTACGAGAATTAAGGGATAAACTAACAGAGTTCATCAGATACACTGTGCAACATAGTTAAAAACAGTGCTGGCAATTCCCTTAGTTCTCTTTCAGATTACTATTTTTATTTTCTTATTACAGTTTATTAAGGTGAGATGAGTCTATTCTCTGCTATTTGTTATTTCCTTTAAAGCCACTTGGAATTTTGCCGTTTACTGTAGGAGATTTTAAGCACCAGATTCAGTATGCTGAACTTTTAATTTTCCAAAGTGGGCAATGGAAATATTACACAAGCTCACTGTTTCCAATTAGTTATGGACTTCTGTTTTTTCCTTTGCTGCAAGCATTTTTGCTTACTTAGTAGTACAAATTGCTAATCATAAAAATTTACTATCTCACTAGGCACTAGGAATGAAAAGGGAATTGGCTCCTTGCCGTACAGAACTCCATCAATCCTCTATTTCCAAAACTTTTTTCCAAAGGAGTCTGATTAACTCATGACAACAACCAAAAGACTACCATGAACCCATAGAACACCACTATGTTTCTTCCATATTTCCCAGTAGGTCAGACTCTCAAGGCGTGATGCTGCGAGCAGCTCAGACAATAAAAAATCCTATCATTCTCTTAAAAATTCACATCACTGCTCTTGACAGTGAGTTGGTAAGAGATAGAAAAATCTTCTGTTGTGTACCTTCAATATGTACCAAAGAAAAGTTGTTGAGAAGTTGTAGTAAAAATATTAAAATAATTTCAGGATTGGAAAAAAAAGCTCTGAGATAGAGTTTAGAGAATTTAGTACGCCCAGTCTAGAGCAAAGTCATAGCAATCCTCTCCAAATAAATATAAAATTCTTCATATTTAATAAAGTAATGGCAATGATAGAGATAAATAGGAATAATTGTTCTTACTACGAAGAATGAAATTAAAAATAATGGGCATCTGGAATGAGACAAATGTGGGACAAAGAATAAGAAAATTATACTTTTTTAAAGCGATGAAAGAAACCTTCCAGGAGGTCATTAGAAAAAATTCTTACAAGCTCCACATAACTGCCTGCTTGTGTCTTTTGTCATAGTCTCCAAGCTTCTTAGGGACTCTGTTCCCTTGTACCCTCTAAAAGTTACTCACTTGCACACTGGTTTTCTCTACTGCTCCTTTTGCACTGCTCTGTAAATGTGCAGCACCTTTTTTTTTTTTTTACTTTATGTGTAAGGACCATGCATTTGCAGTCTTCTCTTTTACTAACATCCCTTGAAGTCTTCTAAAACTTGATCCTGGTGATGGTATCTCTTGGTTCTGACCCTAGGCAATGGCCTAGCCTATTGTCTCTGCAGGAGACTACCATGCCTAGGACAGAGGCAAAGACATGCTTTTCATAAGCATCTACTGATTCAAGATGATTCTGCTAATAAGACACATGCTTTACACTTTCTGAAAAACAGTATCTGATAGGTTTTGAAACTGGTCTTTACATTCAGACTTCTTAATGTTTGTGAATCACTTAAAAAACTGGGAGTATTTTCCCAATTTTTTTTAATAATATACTGAATAAATAGACTACGTAAAATCTTTTCAGGTGTCTGTTTGGGAATACGCTCTTACTCAGTCGTGACACAATGCAGTGCTGTGGGTTAGCTGAGAGAATAGAAAAAGTTTCCAATAGTAATGAATCTGCCAGTCTAATAATTTATGAGCCACTTTTTCAAACATCAGCTATCAGATAGAAGTGGGAGGAATAATAGACTATAACTTCTGCTTTACAATAGTCTGTTAATACTGAAAGGCAAAGGCGCCTGTACTCTAAGGAAGCTGTCAACAAGCTGCAGGCCGGAGGTCCCAGTATCGCTTACAGTACTGGCAAGCAGGAGGTCATTGCTGGGGAATGAAACTTCGGGAGGGAAGCAAAAGGAAAAGCCTATGGGGGGGTAGAAGTGGAGAATCAAGGATCTTTCTTCACCATTCTCTTTTTACAGCTTTTGTGTGTCTGGACTGATTTGTTGTGGGAGAGCTGCTGGAGACAGTATATTTGGCACACAACGGGGTAGCTCAAAGCCAAAAGGATGGTGCTATTGCCAGTTTAAACCATGGCTTTTCTCTTTTTTTCCTTTTTTTTTTTTTCCTCTTTCCCTCTCCCTCTTTTTTCTTTGAAGGAAGGAAAAGAAAAAAGGGGAAGAAAGGGACTTGCAATGAAAACTAGAGCAGTGGGTTAACAATGACCCTGCAGGCTTCAGTACACTGGAAAGATACACGAAGCACTTCCTCTACCATCTGGCATGCAATTCTGCTGCTGCTGCTCTTAGTACATAACTTCAGAGTGAATAAGCAAGCAAGTAAAACTTTTCAAGAGACACCAATTATGAAACACCAGCTATTTATCTGTCAGCTTACTCTCTTTCCTTTTTTCCCATCACGGTATTCCTTTCCTCAAGTCTTTTCCAGCTCTCATGTCTACCTGTGAAAATATGCACTTCCTTGTCATGTTTTCAGATGACTGTATTTGCCTTTTCCTTGGCATTGCTTCTCAGGATGAATGAGGGCCAGAGCTAATACATCTATATTTCTCTTGTAATCACTTAAGCTTCTTTAACTCAGAGTCAAGAGAGAAATGTAGTTAGTAGAAATAAAGCCATCCATTGCTGTTGAATGATTTCCTTCAAGTCTGGATGGGGAAAACAAAACAGAAGTTTCAGGTGAGCCAAGCTTGCTCGAGGATTATTTAAAATGCAGTCACAAATGGCTGGGTACATCACTGTGTAGGAGTATCTTTTGGCACTGATGGCTTTTCTCAAACGCAATGAAAAGCGTGATGTTGAGGTCACATCTTCAGGTTAGGTAAAACATCACAGCACAACTGAAAACAGAGAAACACAGAACTTGCAAAACCTGAGCATTTGGTCAATTAGAAGTCTCTCAGAGTGATGCTACAGCTGATTTTTGATGCTCAAAAACCTCATAATCAAATATAGATCCTCTAGGCTTTCCCGAGAGCAGCATTTATGTGGCTCCATTCTTATAACAAAAAAGACAAAAAGAAAGTCAGTTACAGAAAAATCTTGGATGAATTAAGGATAAGTAATCACTGAATAGTAGTACAACTGTGAAGCAGAAGTTTATTAAGAACGAGATGTATTAATTTACAGGCACGCCCATTAATGCCAAGCAACAATTTCTGCACATTTTTTTTTTTAATTCACAACTGTTGATACTTAAACTGGCCAGAAACCAGGAGGGAAAAAAGAAAATCCAGGCTATCTAGAGCAGTTGTTTTCACTTGACACTAATTTTTTTCCAAGGAAAAAAAAAAAAGTACCTACTGTCTGTTAGGTTTATTACATAGCTTCTTGAAATACTGAAACTATAACAACAGGCATCAGTTTCAGTTTGGTTTTTGATTGTTCTCCTTCTTTGGACCTGTAGAACTGTAAGGGAAAACAAATACAAATATTAATCCTTCAGTTCTGACCGCCTGATCCTATCCATAAGACAAGTACTTACCCCAGTGACCCAATTACAGGAGGTACAAAATTTTCACAGATTTAAGGGTACGAAAAGATAGCGTAGATTTTAAAAACTCAGAAGATTCCTATAGCTGCTAGTAAGAAGGCCAGTAGCTAAGTTCTGTTGAGCACTTCAATATTCAGATATTAATCTAAAAATTGTTTGGGGCACCAGTGAATACATTGTCTTACAAGATGTCTCGTATCCTTTATCATAAAATCATTAAGGTTGGAAAAGGCCTCCAAGATCATTGAATCCAGCCTTTGGCAGAATGCCACCTTTTCATCTAAACCATAGCACTAAGTGCCATGTCCAGTTAGTTGTTGACCACTTTTTGCATCCAGTGAAGCTGCAAAATGCCACAAGGACAGCCTTTCGTTCACAGTGCTCTGGCACTTCTGCTCTTTGCCCCAGTGGGGACCACAAAGCACAGAAGTAAACAAAGAGGAAAAACAGTAACTGGAAAATTTACTGCAACTCCTTGTAGCTCAAAACCAAAATGAAGTAGCTGGGGTGTAAGGTTTAAACTGCTCAGTAGGCAAAGATTCTTAAAATCTTTTGAACTTTGGTTGCCTAGTTTATCCCTTTCTGACATGAACATTGCTTTAAAAAAGTAATTGCACAACATGCACTAATATGAAAAACCTAATATATGAAAAACCTTAAATATCACAAGAAGCCATATGAAATTAAAAACAATAAATTTTGCCTTTCTAGAAAATTATATCCAAAGACTGCAAGAATGTATTAATGCTTGTACTACTGTACTGCTCATCATCTAGTTGTTTACTTTGTTCTTAACTCTTTATTTAACGAGTTGGGAAATCCTGATGCAAAGGACTCTGCAAAATATCAGTGCAACAACAACAGTATAATAATTTGGAAGTGCTTCACAGCTTTCAAGACAAAGCTGCCAAGTGTAGTAGGCTAATATTATGGGACTACAATCCGCAGTCAAAACTTTGCAAACCATTAGAGTTATCAGTTTGAAGTTGAAACGTTAAGATAAGCAAGGCAGAGGATGCTATTAAAAGGGGAAACAGCACGCTGCCCCTGCTGATGCTGATGCGAGGAGGACAGGCTTGCGCGTTGTTTTGTACATGTGTTAACTTTCAGTCCATTCTCTTGGCTTCTCTTCCTCTGTAAAGGCAGATCCTGCTCGTTTGCTGGTTTACTTTTCCATCTGGAGAGAAGGCAGAACACGGAATATAACCCGGAGAAGACAAATGTATTAACTATCCATGCTAGGAAATATTATAACGCTTACTAAAATCCTATTAAATAAGTCCTCTGCAACTTTGCCAAAAAACAAAGTGCCGGTGCAAAAGCCCACCCTCCACCCCTCTGCTGTACACTCAGTAAACTAACAACTAAGGGACAGACCGGTACCAACACATTGTATAAAGGCGAAATAAAAATTGTGAAAATCCCGTGGTCGCTCCGGGCCAGGATCCCCAGAAAGGGCTGGGTACAGCTGCAGGGCCCGGCCTAAAGGCAGCCCACAAGCCCTGGGAAGCGCTCGCTGACAGCTGCGCAGCCCCAGCACGCCACCTCATCGCTGCTGCATGAGACAGAGCACACTCCCGGGCGGCTTTGCCTTGTTTTTAAAGATTAGCAATGAATAATTGTCTCATCGTCGTAGTCTGTGAGCGATCGCTGCCACTAGGCAGTGTCCTAACGTGAACTCATTCAGGTAGAGCTTTGCAGCCGAAGCGATGAGGACGCGGGGCAGACCCCGCACCCTCCCCCAAACCGTCGTTTCAGCAACAACTCCTTCGTCTCCGACCTCTCAAGCGACGGCACCTCCGCTGCCCTTCTGCCTGGGCGGTCGGGCCGGGCGCCCGAAAGCGGGGCAGGCGGGGGCACCGCACGCCGCCGGAGGGCTTGTGCTCCGCTCCCGGCCCTCGCAGCGCCCCGTGAATCAGCGCCCGCCCTCCCGCCGAAGGGCAGCCGAGGTGACGGCGAGGTTTGACTAAGAGGCCAAAACCCCCACCGGCTCTGCAGCCAGCCGGGCGGGGAGGAAGGCGGGGCGGTGGGGGCTCCCCCATGGCATCACGGCCGCGATAAAGTCAAAGCGCCCCCGCCGTAGTGCCCAGCGGGGGTTTGGGGGGGTGGCTGTGCTGGCGCAGTTCCGCTGCCTCC
>VXBA01001890.1:149915-236345 GCA_013399895.1 Serilophus lunatus | reverse complement strand
TCGATCTTTGCGTGCGCTCGTTTCACACGCTGTGCCCGCGCTTCCCTTGTGCAAAGCAGAGCGACTCCCTTACGATTTGCCTCTTTTGGCCACCAGTATTAAAATCTTGAGACCAATTCTTGGAGTAACTCAGCCTCAGCCCATTACTTTCTTTTTAAGTGTGATATATTACTGGCTGATGAGTTCGTGCTTTTCTATTACGTGTGTAAATCCTGCATAGCAGTCTTTTCCTAACTCGCGAACATGTGGCACCACGTCACATGATTTACTGAAGTCCAGGTTTGACTGCATTTTCAGTAGGTAGAGAAGACTTGTCAGATTAGCATGGTACTTCTGATCAGTTGATTCTGCATTGCATATGATTCAAAACCTATTTATGTTTGAGACAAGTCTCTCATCTCCTTCAAAACCTCTTGCCTTCTGTTGAAGACAAGGTCCGTAGGCCTAGTTGTCTCTGTATCAGCTGATAGCTTTTTATTCTCCTGTCATTGTACTCCAGTGATTTGATAGACTTACTGAAACTGTGTAGCTTGTCCCTTCAGAAATCTACATTGTCTCTGCAGCTTGGTCACTAAATTCTTCCATGGATTCAGCCTTCAAAGATTATGCCTTCACTTTCCTTTGGTGAATCCTGTATTGAGATGTATAATTTACAGTAATTTGTACCAGAAGAATTTAATTTCTTAGGTAGAATCGTCTCATTGTAGATACTTCAAAGTGCCTGTCTGTGTATTTATGTATTCTCTGTGTGCATGTAATCAGTGAATAACTTTTGAATGCTCAGTAAGGTTGGCTGGTTAGTCATTGTATATCCGTTATTTCAGATATTTGTAGTTTAACCAAAAAATGCTTGGTTCCCTTCCATTTTGAAAAAGGGAAGATAGTTCTCAGGCTCTGAGGAAGATGTACAATTGGCCACCCCCCTCTCTGGAAATCACCTCAGCTTGAAAGAATAATGAGTGTTGTGGATAATGAAAGAGGAGGTCAAATTGCTATTTAAGACTTGGAGCAATTCAGCTGGGAATGTACTGTAGCCTACTAGGGAGACTGAGGTTTGTGGTGAATGACGAGTGTTCAGAGATGGACCCTAATCAAACATCTTAAAAAGTGCTGCATTGGTTACACCTTGTATATGACTAATAGTGGTTTTTTGGTGTGCTCGTGTTGTATCTGGTGAAATTACTTTCATTAAGTAACAAATGAGATTAGCCTTCGGATTCCTGGAGGCAACTAAAAATGAGCATGAATGTACAGAGACAGATCAGTCCACTAGCAGGATATGAGTAACTTGCATTTACTCAAGTGGCCATTACTCGTATCCTGTGAAGGGACAGTCCTCTTCATGGTGCCAAATCCTATTTCTTAAGCTGATCTGACTTGCAACAGTACAAATCAGAGCAGATGACTCTCAGCGCTCTACACTTTAAATACAAATCATCAGACATTTTGAGTGAACCAGACCTGGGTTGCTGGTTTTTCCTCCTCAGCAACAGTCATCCTAGTAGTTTTCCCTCTTGTGGTTTCATTTTAGTCACTTTAAGTACATTGGAGTATGTGGGAAAACCAGTAAATGCTGAAATTTAGTATACTTAAATACATGCAGAGTCGAAGAATGCAGAAACGAGAAGAGGAGGTAATCGTTTGGAAGGCTCAGTAGTTTGAGGTACTCAGCTTCATGTTTGTGTGGTGTTTTGTACACGTTTGACTCCTTTAAAAAAACTCAACTAAATGATATCATTTACATCTTATAAAAAAAGGCAATACTTTGTTGGAAATCAGATTTTCTTCAGGTGAAGTTAAAGCAAATAACTTGTGCTTGAGGTTCTGCTGGCTAGGCAAATAAAGGTTGATTGTTCAGTAGTAGAGTTCACAGCACTTTCCACATCAAGGACTTTTTCATTTGAATTTGTAAGTGTTCATGTGATAACTCATGTTCTGTTATCACATCCTCATGAAACTACTTTGCTTACAGTAGGAGAGGAAATAGATATGAATTCTGGAAGGAAACTGTCCAAGATTTCTGCCTAGCTTGATCATATTAATAGAGATTTAGCTAAGCAAATTCCTTTCCCTTGCCTGAGTGATTGGACTGGGCTTTGGGCTGCCTTTCAAGACAGTCACAACCCTCTTAACCATAGGTAGTGAGGAGGAAGGAGAGCTATATCTGCGCATGATGTCAGTTCTGTGGATGGCAATGTCTTGGGGACCTATATAGCCAGCCATAATTTATACCGCATTCCTCTTTCCTGAGGTAGGAGTAGAGAGCTGCTAGAGAGTGAAACTATCTGCGTGTCCTGGGCTCTCAGATGTAAGAGCTATATCTGGGTCTTTCATGTCGTTCAGTACCGAGAGTAAGCTACTTAATCTCCTCGCAAAAAAATTATCATGCAGCATAGCATATAGTTGGGATGAATGAACAACTCCAGTCTCATAGAGACTGCCTGCCTAGGATGATGATGATGATTTATTTTCACTTCCAAAGCAGTAAAATTCACATCTTGAGCCTTCTCTTCTTGTTGCCCTGGTTTTTTTAAAGTTAGTATCAATTAACACTACAGGCCTTTCTCCTGCTCCTGGCTTGCTGTTGCTTAGTAACTTTTTTTCCCCCGTTTCAATCCCTGACCAAATCGGCGCAGAACTGCGGTTTGGTGAAGCCTCTCTCTGACTGTGCCAGAAGCCATTTTAGTGGAAAGTGGGTGCAATTCGATGTCATTCTGTACAGTCTTTTGAATAGGTTATTTGCAAGCCAGTGCTTTTTACATGAATAAAATAACAGCATGTGTTGATACAGTTAAAATTGATTTATTCAAATATTTCTTATCTGAAACGATGTTGCTCTCTGGGAGGGAAACGTGTTCTGTCTATGACCCAACTTTTTTATCACCCTTTTCTTAGACTTTAACAGTAGCTGTGCAGATTAAAAAAACCTGATCAGGGAATGGCTACAGGTTTGCCTCTGAGGGTCTCCCATATGAGCATTAGCAACCTCTTAAATTTACAGTGATCATCCGAGATAACCACGTAGAGACTTTGTGTATTGAATCTTGCACATGTGGAGACATGCAAGATTTTCAGAGAAGGTGCAAATGCTACTTAGAATTATCGAGGTCTGTTGAAACACTGTGGGTTTTTTGAAATAACTCTGAACATTTTTTTCCACTTATCTCTTTCTGTTTGTAGATGTTTTCTCAGAAATGTAGGTTCTGATTCATGCATGCATCACACTTGTTAACTGATGAGTCCCTTTGCCATGAGTAGGAAAAACAAGCTAGTACCACACATACTTCTATTACAGTTTGTGTCTGGGAAAATCTCTGACAGTTACTGATATGTGTGTTTACTTCTCCTCGTCAATCATCTGTCTCCTTTCCAATTTAGTAATCTATTCAAACGTCTTGCCATTGTCCAAACCTGATCTTGCTCTTTCAAACCTTGCAGCTGTGTGCTGAGCGATCCTCGTGATACACCTGTTAGAGAGGTCAGTGTCAAATCATGTGTGCTTCTTCAGTGGTTGCTTGGAGGTGTTCCATAAAATTACACACAAGACCTCCCAAAGACTCAGTACTTCCATAATATCCAAGGAAACATGCCTTCTACTTAATTTTTCTTTTGTATTTAACAACTTTTATCATGCTCTGCAGTAGCTTTGCTGTGCATATTAAAGTAAACATCATGTTTCCCCTTCCCATCATTGCTTCTAGAATAACAAAATGATTTAGATCGAAGCTTTAAAGATAATCTAGTTCCAACCTCCCTGCCATGGACCGGACCTTCCACTAAACCAGGCTGCTCAAATTCCCATCCAACTCGGCCTTGAACAATTCCAGGGATGGGGCATCCACAGCTTCTCTGGACAACCTGTACATGTGCATACTTACTGAATCACGTTTAGTTGTGACACCTTGAAACTCATGCATGTGTTTGTAGTTCCGCTGCGATAACTAATAATCATAAAATGCTTAAAATCTGAATCTGTGAATTACTAAGAACCAAAGGGGGTTTTGGCTAACATCTTGGAAAGGTCATAATTTTATACAGTCGATGTTGAGCGTGTGGGTATCACAGATGTAGATCTGAGCAGTAAATAAAACATGGGAGCTATCAAATGGCATTATCTTAGCGTCTGACCAGTCTCTTATGTTATTCCTTAGATTGAAATCAGCTTTCAGCTTTGTTTATGTCTTGCTGAGAGATGCACAGCAGGCAAGAGGGCTGCTTCGTATATATTTCTGTGGTCAGGTTTTCTTTGTTTTGGTTTGGTTTTGGTTGATTGGTTGGTTTGGTTGGTTTTTTTCCTGCTAAAGTTTTAGGTTGAGACTTGCTAAATCCAATACATTTACTAGAGACAAGGAATGTGAATTTGATAGGATCAAGACTATCTGTGACAATGTGGATTGCTCTCTGACTGTTGTATTGAAACTCCACCCCCTGATAAAAAGAAATAGCTCTTCTGTATCCTTGCAAAGAGCTAGTTAAGTCAGTGGGACTGTGTCTGATGATGTAATTAAGAACAGAGTAATGAGACAGTGTCCAGTACCACTTCTATAGTGTGTATAAAGTAGAGTGAGAGATAAAATTCGGACCACATCTGTAGGTAAGTGCTGTTCAAACAGAACTCTTCAGTTATATTTGAACATAAGTTAGTAATACATACAAATTGGGGTTATTTTCTACGAGACTTGACTAATTAGAGAATTGGCTTCAAAGATTAAAAAAAGTAATTTCAAGACATTAAATCATGGTTACTGTTCAGATTCTAGTCCTTGTTTAGTAACTAGCTCTTTATTTTGAATTATTTTTAAAATGTAGTGTAAAATGAGAAAGGGGACTGATATTAGAAGCCTTTGGTTTTGAATATTCAATGTGAGCTGATGTGTGTTTGTCAGTCAAAGTCTGTTTATGTTGTGAGTCAAAATTTTCACTCAGTTCTTAGCCCCTGTGCTTAACCACTCTCTTCTACTTCATTCTTATATAAATTTTCTATTGTGGATTTGTTAGGATTTTTGGATACTCAGTTATTCAAGTTGGAAGTGATCTTTAGGATGACAGACTCCAACCACTAGCCTAGCACTGCCATGTCCACCAAAATAAGAGCTAGACCAGGCGTAAAGAAGTAGAGAAGGCATAATCTGAAAATGTCGTGGATTCCTGAATGGTCTTTCAATTCAGCCTGGCTGGCATATTTTTTTGTTTGCGTTATTATGAATGTTTGAAAACAGAATTTATTTGCAGAAATACTTGGAGAAGCTCTTTGAGCAGCTATTCAGCTATGTACATCCACCAAAGGGAGAAAAAGATGACAATGTTTTAGTTTTAAGACCGCAGCATAAGGTTAGGAGGTAAAATATATTTGCACATATTGGATATTGGCCAGCATGAATGCTGCTGGTGTGCTAGAAAAGTGACAGAGGTTTTATTGGTATGTCAACTAAGAGACAAATGAGCAGTCTGTTGAAAACTGTAGACACAAATAGAGCAAATTCCAGTCAGCTGTGAAATGGTGGCCAGATCTGTTGCTTTCAGTGAAGCTGTACTAAGTATCAGAAGCTTGATATGTGACTTTATATGTAGAAGTAGTGTTTCTAAAGGAAAAACTACTGTTTGTGGGGGTTTTTATGAGGGTTTTTTTTTGTTTGGGTTTTTTTTCATGATTATTTACTTCATTTGTGTTAAAGCTGATAGTTTTATTTTGTCTTTGGTAAATTGACTCTTAAATTCTCTGTACTGTATGAAGGATTAAACCGATAAGTGGCTACCGACAGAAAGCAGCAGTGATATTAGCCATGCCTGCCTAGTGGTGATGATTTTCTGTATTGCTTCAATGTAGTGAGAGAAGTATTTAAAATGCACATTGGGAGGCTTGGTAGTGCATCTAACTTCCAGTGCTTCTAAAGTAGGAATAGCGTATGTATGTAATGTGTTTCCTATTTCAGTGCTTCTTCATGTAGTTTGTGGTCTGTCATACTTAAAACTGTTTGGAGACACGCATCCCAGACAGCTTGCTGTACTCTGGCTTTATGAAGCATGAGTTTGGCTTTCTGTCCAGGCAACAAAAGAAAAAGGGTGCTCATGTCGCCATTTTCTCCACTGTGATCTATTCAGACCCTCTTCCCAGAGCTGTGCTTTCAGAATATGCTAAGCCATGTAACTCGTGATAGCTCACAGGCTGCCTAACCGCTGCCGCATTTCCAGGGGGCGTCTTTACAAATGGACAGACTTGTCTGAATTGGATTTGTGCTGCAGGAACTCCCTGGTGTCAGCGTCTTTGAAAAAAGTCAACTGACCTCAGGTTGTTTCTTCACAGCAATTATGCACCTGTTTCTGACCATAACGCTGAAAAATGTGCTGGTCTTCCTGTCTTCCTTTGGTATGGACTAAAAAGTGAAACGCTCTTGAGACTTTAAAATGCTGTGACATTTCTTAAAACCTTTTTGTAAGTCCTCATAACCTTGTTCAAAAAGAGCATTTATCTTGCTAAATTCTAGGATAAATTACATTAACCTAAGTGAAGCCAAAACACTGCTTAAAAGAAACTACTCAGAGATTTACATCTTTTGAGTAGCTGTTATTTGTTTATTACGATGTTGATAACGGGGGGGATACCTCCTCTTAGCCCACTCAACTACGTACAGAAAATACAAAGTTTTTACACGTGTGCTAATCCAGCTTCGTTTCTTTTTCTAAATCTTCTCATCTTTTATTGGCTACTTTATACAGCTATAACCATTGTTCTTGCTTTTTTTCCCGGCTGCTATGGCCTTGGTTAATCAATTCTACATTCTTCCAATAGCAACTATACTATTACTTAAGCTCTTTATCACTTACACGTTTTAGTTTTCTAAATAGCTTTCTTATTTAAATTTATACTTCTTACAAGACTCTTGTACTCAATTCTACTTCTACAAGGTTCCATTGTTTTAAGTTTTCAAAGCATTGAGTAGCTGCAAAAAAACTTAAATAAATTGCAACTTACAGGGCTGAAAGCATCTTAGAAGAGCAAAATATACAAAGCCCCACAGTCTCACAACTGCAAAGCTGGATATAGTTTAGGAAAACAAAGTATATAAGGCCTTAACGTTTCATCTACACAACATTTTTTAAGGTTTCACCTATACAAAATTCTTTGCATCATAAGTACTCCACTGGCTCATGGTATAGGCTTGCAAGCGTAAGAAAATTGCACCGAAGCCAGGGGCAGTCTTCTCATGGACGTGGATGGTCTTTGTTCTAAACCAGGATGTTCAGTAGTACTTCTGCATGAAACCTTATGGAAGGTGTACTCTTAAGTGTGTTTTCATACACAGGAGACCATTTGGAGAAATTGCTGCAAAGTTCCCCAGCTCTGATACCTTGTAAAAGTCTGCTTCCTTTGGGAAACTATGAAATCCTTTCATCTATAGCCAGCTCTGGCTTGTGTGGTGGTAATGCCCTTCAAATATTGCTGTCTCAGTGTACTCCTATCCCTGACCTAAGGTAAGGACAAAGTATTAACTTAAAGGCCCACTTAAAAGATGCTCGGTGCAGGTGCAGTTACAAATGAAGTGTTATCCTGGAGGGTTTTCAGAACATACTGTGCTGTGGCAGGCATTGCTTCATTCCTACTGCTTAAGCACCGCCTTGAGATTGAATATTTTGTTTTCAGCTGCTGGAATTACGGATCAGCCAGAAGAATAAGTCTAAACTAGGTACTACACAGTAGTGTTTGAACACTGCTTTTGAAAGTTACATTGTAAAGCAGGTTCATCAAGTAGAAGGAATGAGTTTTAAGCTTGCTGGAGCTGTGTTTCAAAATAGTCAAAAACTAGTGTGAACACAGATGTTCCAGGTGAATATTCAATTAAAAATCATACAGAATAATGGGAAAATGCAGGCACAAAACATTTAAGCCATCAAAATTTTGACAGGTGCAGAAAACGAGTACAAGTACAAAGTCCACTAACGTGTTTTTCATAGCTGTTGACTAAATTCTTCCTTGTCTAATAAGAAGTGGTTCCCTGAGCAAGCTTTCTGTTAGTTGAGGTTATCAGGAGTTAGTCCTCAGAGGGTTACAGCTTCATGTATCTGGATTATCAGGAGGCCATGTTCAGTGAAGGATCCAAGTGCTTATCCCAAATTGCTGTGTGTTCCAAACTTTACTTATCCAAACATCTTCCAAACAGTTCATGTGTGCAAATCTTAAGATGGAAATCTGGTAATTACAGGCTTTCCTGCAAGATTTCTTATTTCCTGCATCCAGCCTTAGTGGATATACTACAGGAACAGCTGCCTTCACAGTAATTTGGCAATTGCATTTCTAATTCCAAATGGAACTGAGAGAATAAAGGGGTGTGAGAGGCTGTGCTTCTGTGAAATGCCAAAAAGACCTATTTGATCCAGCTTGGGTTTTGCATACAGGTTTGTCTCATTAAAGGAAGAGAGGGCAGGGAAAGAATTCAACATGCTCTGCTTGCAGATTATTTTAGTAATACACTAACAACGAGAAAGAGAAAACTGCATGCAAGAGATTCTGAACTTCATACACACTGCACAGTTTTAACACTTGCTTTCTTTTCTTCCTGGAAGCACTAGTGAGCCTGTATTTTATGCTCTCATTTGAAAACTAAAGCTAACTGAATAAATTAGTACTAGTAATAGCTCAGTGGCTTTCTTGAACTCAGTTCAGTGTGTGTAAAAGAGGTGTGTTGCTTTCCATGACCACTGGAAAAGAGACTAAGCAGAGAGGAATTTGCTGCACAGCTGAGAACTACAGCCCTGAAATGGAAGAGAAGCGAGGCTTTTAGGTGAGATGTTGTCAGCATACACTTCCAAGCAAGGTCAGTTTGAACATCCTGCTTAGAGTTAGCAAACTGAGAGCTCTGAAGTAAGCAGGGCAGCAAGGGACAGAGAGCAAGTAGAGGAGACAAGCAATGAGTAGGAGTTGGAGGGAGAGAAGAGGAATTTTTTTTTCTGCTGTTCAGTCCACTAGCACGTCTCACTTAAATTGAATCCCGAGCTCCCTCCTTGTCAGTCACGAATAAGGCAATGATCACTGCTGTACACCAGTGCTGGCACAGTTTTTTCCCCATCTTCTTTCTGTCATGTAGTCCTGCCCTCTCATTGGAAACCATAATTGCAGCTGTGGGTAAGGGCATGGTGACACAGATAAGATGGGCTTGGTGCAGTCATACATTGACTCTCAAGAGACTTTTTTTTAAGGAGAATCTCATGAGTTGTGAGTTACCAGCTTTTCTGGCTTCATGCATCTCAGCCAAAGTGATGAAAATAGCAAGGATAACAACTCAAGTTACAGCAGCGTGGGGGCTCATGTTGGAGACATGCTGCAGGCATGAGCATACAGAAGCTGTTACAGGACCACACTAGTTCAGCTTAATGAGTAATCAGAAGGTTTCAGTATGATATATTCTTTTTCTTCCTGAATGTGGTTAACTTAACCACTATAGAAGTGAAAAGGATAGTGCAGATAACATATTGCATGCAAGGTGAAGTGCAGCAAATAATATTTAGTAGCTTAAGACAGAAGTGTGCTTAAAGACCCCATTTCGCTTGGGGGGAAAAATAAGAGAGTCAGAAGGATGGGATTTTCCTGTCTTAACTAGACTGAGATGTGTTCCCTGAGTGGCTTATCTGTGAGAAATGTATGATCTTTGACAAGATCTTATAGATCTTCAGTAGGATCTGGATGCTCAGATCTTCTCTAATAATTAGGTCTGAAGTTCTGTTTCATTAAAATAGAAGTCCGACTTTAAGTGTCTAAGAAGCTACTTGATTAGTGTCAAATAAATACTTAAGCTACCTACATAACACAGTATTGTTTTCTGAGTTACAAGATGCAATCTGTAAAATGCCATCATATACTGAAGGTGTGTAGCTGTTAAATCATAATTACATAAAAAATGGAATTCAGAATAAAGTTATAACCCCTAAGTAGGCAGACTCAGCAAGCTCATTTAATTTCCCCATGGAATAGCAGTAGAATAGATCTTTCCTTCCCCCACTGCCAGCTATGCACATCGTTAAATATGTACTTAGTAGCTGGCAAAACAGACTTAAACTAACTTTGCTAATAGTGAGCTTGAATTCTCATAATGAAAATGCAAGATACCTTATTTAAATGTTGGCTGCTTGACAAAATCTGCACCACAAGCCTCACAACACTGTCACTAATCTTTTTGTAGGTGCCCTGTAGCCAAAAATGTGCTGATGTCTGGCTTTGCACAGACTGGAGACCTGGGAGATTATATGGTTTGAATAGAATCAAATGACTAGAAGGGGAGAGCGCTCTATACTTATCTGTCTTGTCATACAGACAGAAAAATGTTTTGCATGTGACCTTGTTAACAGTGTGAGTTAAGAGCAACACTATGCAGTAGATGCAGAGCTACTGAAGCTTAGATCATAATTGAGAATCTGTGTTTTTCTGGTCATCTGCTTAATTTTTTTTCCTTGTTCTCCCACTTAGATTTAGTGACTTCAATTTTCATACTGGCCTTAGATCGAATGGAGAGATGAAGATGAGAAAATCTAAGACAGCTAGAAGATCCAGTCTCCTGGGCCAGTTGTCCTCCATGTTAGAAAAGCAGAGCAACTGTTCAGTACAGGATTTCTGTTTCACCATCACTGTCAGCCTCTCGATTTCTCTTAACAGTGATTTGTTCTCCTTTTATATTGCAAAGCCTGTCCTGGCGTATTCCGCAGATACTTTTGAGCATCTTTCCGAATTATTATGACCAGGCTGACTACCTCACTACAAACTAATTGTCTTCTGTTGCAATGCACACCTCTGCCTTCAACATAGCTGGATCTCACATCTGCAGTCTTATTTGACTCTTCTCTATTTTACATAGTCTTTGAAATCTTCCTTTCCTGCAGCCTCCACCCCCTGCAGTGAAACTAGAATTTCACTGATGCTTCTCTCAACAGAAAATTGACATCCCCATCCTTCTCACTCCCTCTCCTCATGGTTACAGGCAGAATGTTATTTACTGCTCCTTTACTGAAGGATAACACATAGTAGGTAAGAATGTTTCCTGTTGGAGTCTGCCAACAGTTAATGTCCCCTATAAAAACAGCTTTCTCTGTTGTCGCATGAATGATTTGTGAAATGTCTCATAAATATCTGTTCCCTATCACAAATCAATAGAACTCTTGTTTTTCCCCAAATACTACCCCACATGTTTTTTTTGGTTGGGGTAGATGGGACGACTGTCACTGTGCAAAGGCAGGCATGCTACCAACCAGCAACTGTCTAAATTATGTGTCTCAGCCAGAAAGTATATATTCTATGCCCTGGAGGAGCTTTTCTCTCACCTTTGTCCAGAAGGCAAGAATAGATACCGAAACTTAATTTTCTATGAAAACCTCATTGTGTACCAGGTCATAAACATTGCAATCATCAAAACCCTATGGCTTGTAGAAGTCAACAACTTTCCCAAGTGAATTAGTAAGGTGGTGCCAGTAGAAACTTGTTTGGCTTTAGTATCATTACAGAAAAGTTCTGTTTCTGTTCGCAGAGACACCTTTTTATCAAAAGAAGGGCCTCAACTTCTTGTGAGTAACCATAAGCAGGGCATGCAGCAGTATCTGTCCCACGTTGCTCTTGTAGTTAAGCTGCTGATAAAATAACACAGAACCATCAGAGCCACACACAGAGGCAGAAGTGTAAGGAGCAAAGACCAAATAAAATGAAGCAGCATGATAGTAAAAAGAAAAGCATGTAAAAATATGAATGCCAGACAGATGGCTTGGATGGGAACACAACTAATCCACGGGATATCAGAGCAGTTAGATGACTGTTTTAAATTTAAAGAAGGAAACCAGTAATTTAACTGGATTGGACAAGGATAGAGCAAAAATAAGCCACACTGAAATAAGGAAAGATCAGCTTCTTAGTCTGTTCTTCTGTAGCACAACATTACATTACAAATCATAGAATGATTTGGGTTGAGACTTCAAGAGATCATCTAGTTCCAGCTTCCCTGCCATGGGCTGAGAAGCCATTTGGTAGACCAATCCAACCTGACCTTGAACATTTCTAGGGATGGGACATCCACAACTTCTCTGGGCAACCTGTTTAGGTGCTTCACCAGCCTCACAGTTAAGAATTTCTTTCTTTAATCTAAACCTACCCTCTTTTAGTCTGAAGCCATTTCTCCTTGTTCCAGCACTTCATGCCCTTGTGAAAAGTCCCTCTTCAGATTTCCTGTAGGCCACCTTTAGGTACTGGAAGGTGCTATAAGGTCTCCCCAGAGCCTTCACTTCTCCTAGCTGAAAAACACCAGTTCTCTCAGTCTGTCTTCATAGAAAAGGTGCTCCAGCATCAATCGGTCCATGTGCTTTTACTGGGAGCCCCTGCTGGATGCCATATTCCAGATGGGGTCTCACAAGAGCGGAGTAAGGTATGGGTGGCAGAGTCACTGCCCTCGACCTGCTGGCCATGCTGCTTTTGATGTCCCTCCCCCAGGAGAGGCTGCAAGCACACACTTGCCAGTTCATGTCAAATTTGTCAGCCACCAGCACCTCCAAGTCCTTATCACCAGGGTTGCACTTGATTCATTCTCCACCCAGCCTGTACTCATGCTTGAGATTGCCCCTATCCAAGTGGCAGACTTTGCACCTGATCTTGTTGAACTTCATGAGGTGTGCACATGGCCATTTCTCAAGCCTATTAAGGTCTCTCTAGATGGCATCCCTTCCCTCCAGAATATAAAAAGTACCGCAGACCTTGATGTTGTTGGCAAACTTACTGAAGGTGCGCTCAATCCTGCTGTCCATGTCGCCAACAAAGATGAACACTGCTTGCTTCTATGCCGACCTGTGAGGAGCGCCACTTACCTCTTGGACATTGAGCTGTTAGCCAGAACTCTGGAGCGAGACCATCCAGCCACTTCCTTACCCACTGAGTGGTCCATCCGTCAAATCCATGTCTCTCCAGTTTAGAGACAAGGATGTTGTGTGTCAGAGTGTGAACTGGTTTGCACAAGTCCAGTTGATAACATCAGTTGCTCTTCCCTAATTCACCAACACTCTAACCCCATTGTAGAAGGCCACCAAATTTGCCAGACATGGCTAGTCCTTAGTGAAGCCACACTGGCTGTCACCAATTGCCTCCTTATTTTCTGTGTAAGTAGTTTCCAGGAGGATCCACTCTATGATCTTGGTGATACTGACCAGCCTGTAGTTCCCAAGGTCTTTCTTATATCCCTTTTTAAAAATGTTTATTATGCTTCCCCTTTTCCAGTTGGCGTGAATTTTACTGAAATGCCACAACTGTGCAAATACAATGGAGGGTTGCTTAGCCACTTCATCTGTCAGTTCCCAAAAATCTGTGTAGCCCATGAATCCTGTATGAATCAAAAACTCCTTTGAAAGCCTCCACTGCAGGCTGTCATTCTTGAGGATGGAATAAGAAAATGCATTTTTTTAAGGCTTGATGTGGGTACTAGTGGAAGGTGGCCAGTGAACAGGAGGCAGCAATTCAAAAAAATAGGTGGCATTCGGTCTCCTTTGGGGACAAGACTACTTATTCTTTGGAGGGGAGGGGGAGGTGGAACGATTGAAACTGTATTCTATGTTACTTCTCTCCCTTTGTTATCAAATATAAAATCTACAAACACAGATGCTACAATGGAACTAGGGAAGGTCTGGGTAAATATTTAGTTTTGCTACCTCTGTTCACAAGTTGTTTCTACAAATTAAGAAACGTGGGGGAAATAATGAAAAAAAAATAAAAGGAGCTGCCTCCCAGCTCCCTCCTCCTTGAGAGGTGTCTTCCTGCTTGATTTGAGTGAAAAGCCACACCTGAACGCTTGACCACCTGAGAGAGGCAGTAACTCCAGCTGGCAGAGCCACAGGTTGTGATTTTCCCAAATCACCAGTGTCAGACTCTGAAAATGGAACCTGCAAACTGTTACCAGAAGAGATGGCTTTCAAAGAGCTGTCTCTACTGCTTGAGAGGTGGGAGGAGGATGGGTTTTCTGTACGAGTCTGCTATAAGATGCAGGGTGGAGGAAGGAACTGACTTTCTTCTATTTCCTTTTAAGCTGCTGAAGGCATGAACTAATTTACAGGAAAGGTGCTAGGCTTTTTTGGGGGTGGGGGGAGGTGTGGAGAACAAAGACAGTGTGTGTAACTTAATGCCTTCTGGGGAAGTCAGTTGGCATTTAGAGCTCTTAGATTCCAGTGTGCAACAGATCAGAAATGAGCTTGGAGTATCAGCCTTCAAAACACACACAGAAACCACTTTAAGGAAGCATGAATTATGCATGAGGCACTCAGAAGCTGCCCGGGGCTAACCATATTGACTGCCACAGGTGATCGGATCAGCGGTGGGCTGGTGGTGCCTTCTTGTGCGTGGCCACCAGGTTGTGTTTCTTTGCCTGCAGGACAGTGTGGAGATTGGAAACAGACCTACATCTCTGACTTGGGCTGCTCGGCACATCGAGTTGTACAAATGGGGAATCAAAAGGAATGGTCTTCTTTTCATGCAGATGCAGACCTCTTTGTACAGCAGAGTTAAGCAACTTAAGGCAGGAGAGACTTTCAACTGCCATGGCACCTTTCCAGGAGCTAATAAGAACTTGAAATAGAGCCCAAGCCCTAAATGCACTTTATTTGGGCTTTCTTACTGCTGTAATTCCAACAGGAAAAAGCTTATAATTTTGTCTTGGAGTTTGTCTTGCTTTGAAACTGGATGGACTTAGAAGGCTTTCATATTAGTTAGCAGGTAAGATGAGGGCCAAACCTTTTTCATTCTGGATTTACTTTGCCATCAGTGCTGTCCTCCAGCACAGAGGTTGTTATGGCTGCTACTGAGGTGAAAACAGAGTTTGTATCGTAGTCTCCTCTATGGTTCACCTTTAAAACCAGCTAGCAGCATCTCAGTACAGATAGATGATAACATTGGAAACCACAGCAGTAGGTTGAAGTTCCTGCCCACAGGTTTATTACTCAGGTTATTTAAGGTATTTAATGTGTTTTTTCTCATTAAGGGAAACTAGAGGTGTTTGCATGCTCTTCTAACATAACAGAGCTAGAGGGATGATACCTTCAGCAGCATGGAAATTACTTCATAAACCAATATGCACCTTGAGTACCATCACTAAACCTTCTTTATACTTGAAGGTTGGTTATTGCCTGAAAAACTTCATGTTGTTGGAAGCATTGGCCTGTTAGCAAGACCAGCTGCTAATATGGCTGTTGTAACAGAACAGATTGTGCCCCATATTTTGTAACTGATTCAGCCCTTCTCAATTTCCCAGATTGAACCAGAAAGGAATTTTTTCTTCTGTTTGACCCCATTTTGTTTGCTTTGGGCTCAGTAAAGTATACAGAAAAGCTAAGGTTGTAAGTATCACTCAGCTGAAGCTGTGATCCTTCCTCTGAAACTTTTAATTTACTGATTTATGGCTTTCATTTTTTAAAATACGTATTTTTCCATTTGCAAGTTTGCAAACAAGTAAAATGGCAGCTGGTCAGCAAAGCTGACTTTTCAGGAAAACTCACACAAAAATCAGTTTTGATATGCTACTGAAGGAATTAAATGATACCCATCCCTAGAAGTTCATGTTTAATTCAACCATTGAATATTCATTTGGATTATGTATAGACTGCTGATCTGTAATTTATGGTGTTTCTTGATTATTCTATGCCTTCAGAAAAAAAAAAAATTATCACAGTTTAAGATACTCATTCCTTATTTTTCCTGATGGTAATTAAAATCTTTCAAGTGTAACTTTAATCAAGCCTTCCCCCTTCTGTCCCTTTGTCCAGTAAGGCCCATTCTGCCCCACTTTATGCTAGCAAAGAATGAGAGAGGAGCTAAGCCTGCCAGGGCCTCTTGGAGTTTCATGAGGAGCCTGGGGCATGATTAGAAACTGGAAAAAGGAGACCAAGAACTTTTATGTGTCAGTGAGAAAGGATGAGAGTTTTAGAAAGATTGTGTAGAATGCGAGCCAAAAAAAAAAAAGGTTTAAACGTTTTAAGATCTTGCTTCTGTTCCTAGGCATGATAGAAATAAAGAACTAATTGAGCAATAAAACGTGCTTATTAGAGTTGGCTGGGGTGGGTTCACTTGTAAAGGATTACTAACAACAGGATGAGGGTTTTTTTCCTCCACGGGGTAGAGAAATTAAGGAGTATATAATACACAGCATAATATAGTCACAGGCATTTGAAATGCAAATCTGTATAATGTCTTTACCTTCCTTCCAACTTTGACATTCATAAAGTCTTTCCATGGCTTTGTTGAGGAAGGGAGGAATAAAACCAGCCCTTCAAATGGGTGGCAACTTCACTGTCAACTTGTGTATGTCAGTGCTGCTTAGGGTATTGTAAATCTGTGGACTGTTCTTTTCTGAAGTGGAAGTAAGTTGTGTCAGACACAGCGCTCTGCTTTAATGATTGCTGAGGATTACTCCCCAAATTTAACAGTGTTTGCCGTCCTTTACTGTTCACACTGTTCTAAAACCTGATCTTGAAGGTTACCCTACTGGACAGCCTAGAGATCTGTGTCCTGTTATGCTGGGTGCTGTAGGTGCAAAAAGCCCTACAGTTATGAAATTCCAGAAAATTGAAAAGAAAATCTTAATAAACAAATGTAATCAATGGATGTCTTTGGAACTGCTCTCAAATAATGACTACAATTCGTAAGACTAACCACTTTGCTCTGCAGTAAGTAGAGGTAGTACAGAATTTTAAGGAAAAACTGAAATTGCTCAGCTGCCACAAATAGGCTGCTCTGTTCCTGTAAGAGAACATAAAACAACAACTAGTTAAAAAAACCCCACGTTTTATTAACTGTTGGAAGAATTATTTCTATCAGCATTTCCCAGTAAAGTTGAGGTGACTTAATTCCCAAACTTTCTTTCAAAAAAGGCGTCTTTTCAGGCTGTTGGAGGTTGGCCACTAAATGTGTCTGTAACACATTAGGCACTGTTTCTCAAAACACCTTGTGGACTGCTAATTGGGGTTTGCATAATACCGCAAAATTGCAGACATTCCTTTGAAATAAGTAGGAATGAAAACTGCTTTTCTGAGGTAAAAGAAAAAGTAATTTTTTATTTTTAACAAAAAGGCCTAACAAAAATCCTTTGTTGGAATACGTTACACTTTTGTTTGCCTTTTTTTTTTTTCCTTTTTGCTGAAGAAATTAGTTTGAGTAGAAGTTTCTAAACAGTTTTGAATTACACAAGTTCAAGGAGAGCCTTGTACATATAGTACTACTGTTCAGGCCAAGAGGTAAACAATTATGAAATGCCTTTGAAATGCAAGGCTGGTAAGGCTTTTCAAGGTTATGTGTTTTGTCACTGAATGCAACAGTAAGTTGCTGGGAGCAGGAGTGAGTGATTTGCACGGATGTGCAAATGAAAAAGTTATAAAATAGCCAAGGGTCCGAATTCTTAGTTATAGCGTTCTGTTTTAAATCTTATTTATCCTAGGGACTGGGTCAAGATAAAACAGTTTAAAAAAAAAAGTAATTAGAGAAATACATTTGCTTGGTCAAAATTCATACTTAACTCTGCTCTTTGGCTGGTGAGTGCATGTGGATTTCAGGCCCATCTACTGTGCAGGTCTGGAGCTGTACTACGTTTGGGTCTGCAGGTGGTTTTAGGGTAGAATGGGATTGAACCAAGGCTGGCACAAAAAAACTGTTAGGCTGCGTTCTGTACTTCTGTTTTTTCTAACCATCATATCACTCTGAGCTGTGAATCATTTTAGTGACAGAATTTTCAGAATGTCAGCCCAAGCAAGGCAATTTCATAAGTGTCCAGCAACTCATCGTGACTGGACATGGGTAGCAACTCTTTATGAAGGAAAAGCTGGAGAAAGCCAGTTTCAGAGTATTGTGAAAGGCTCGACTGGGTGCATGAGAGAGACAATCATGTCCAATTAACTCATTTCTACCAGGAATTCTGAAAGGGTAGATGTAACATCTTATCGTGTTCTGGATGACACGCCCAGCCTGAAAGCATGAGCATTATATTTCCAAATCTCTTTCACCTCACTGTATGATTCTGTGTTTAACAAAATAGCAGCAAAATGAAAGCTTTTGGGCAAGCAGATGTGCTGGATGTTGATGGAGTTGGAAACTTACACTGTATTTATCAACGAGAACAGTCTCTTTTGGTCAGAAACTCAGTACAGCAAATAATACAGTAGTTTGGAGAAGGAGAGGTGTTGGGGAAAGAGGAATTTTTTATTTCAATTGCCAGGCTTGACAAGACTTTGTTTATATCTAATAAATACCTAACGCTTGTATCTAAGACATGGTATTTCAGTCTTGTATAAAGAAGGTTTTAAATGAAAAGTACACGTACTTCACGTAAATCAATTACACAAAAAAAAAGGAAAGAAAATCACCTTTTGTTATATTTGAAGCACAGGAGGAGGCGGCAAGGGCAGATTAGCAGGGCTTTGTGCAGCAGTGCCTGTGTATGAAATAAACAACTTTTGACAGGAAGATTACAAAAACTGGAATCATGAAGAGAGGAAAGCTGTTGCTAAATGGTAAGCATGCATTTGCTTTATTTACCCACCATTTTCCTTCTGCTTTAACAGAAGTATCTTCCAGGCTCTTGGTGATTTTACTCATGCCTGAGCTGTCAAAAACTTTGTCGCCTGCACAGTAAACACACGTTTACACAACCTGTTGGGTGGGAGAAACCCCCTGCCCTCGCATGTGGTGCCCCGTGGGCTCCACTGTGCTGCTAAAGCTGGGGCACAGAGTTTGTGCACAAAAGTGGCTGGCAGATTACAGAAAGACAGGGTGTCCGGTGCTGTATATTTTTAACTTTATGCATCTTTCTTGCAAAGACAGGCGGATGAACAAAGGAAATGCAGGAGGCCAAAGGTGGAAAAACATCCTGATGAAAGAAAAAATTCCTTTTTCTGATGGGAGGCTTTGTCACTGAGCCACAAACTTCATAAAATAATGATGAGTGGTCATAGGTTTCTACAAAGCACAGAATTCACTTTAGATTGAAAACAAGAGCAGTTAAAGTGAAAAAAAAACCTCTAGAAAAGCACAGAATGTACCCATCTCTATTTGCAGCAGTGATGAGAGTATCATCCTCCTCTCCATATTATAGAGTTTTTGTGAGTGTAAGGTGAAAATCACAGAAAATAGCCACATAACAACTCAAGATTCCTTCCTTAACTGTTTTGTCTTATTTTCTCTCATCCTGATGCAACACTATAAAGAATGTCTAATAAAAATGCTCATGAGTTAAAGGACTTATGTCTATTTGCTTACTAGCTCCATAGAAATTTGTCTATTCAGAATTACAAATAGCAGAGATGATAGTGATTGTAATTAATTGGAAGTAATCTGTCAGTACGTCAGCCCTTTTCCGAAACTGCCATTCCTGTCAGAGTGTTTCAGAAAAATGTTGAAAAGTAGGCAAATTGTTTGCTGTCACAAAAGGCGCCTTTGAAAAAGTTGTATTGAAGTGCAGCTTCCTGTTGCAGGCGCACCCATGGTTCAAATATATGCTGTTCTGTTTCTTATTTTAGAGCCACTTCTTAGAAATTGCAGGGGGGTACCTTAAAAGACAGATTAACTGCATACTGTGAACAATGTTTTCTGAGACCATGAAGAAAATTCTCTTTGCTTTTTGGTTTTTCTAGCATTTTACTTGTTTCCCTTACAGTTTCAGGTTTGGCCCACACTGGTTGAAATGTATACTTACATAAAAGCCTGCAAAAAAGTCTTATCTCAATATTATTTTGAGGATGGACATGAAGACTGTATCATACAAGTCCTGTCTATGTGATCCTTGAGTGGATTTGGGTCAAAATAAGTAGTCTGCTTTAGCAGACTTACCTTACATACCTTACATATGTGGAATAGTCAAAGCCATTGATGTTAATTTGTGTCCTGGTGCAGAAATGTCTTAAAGTAATTTTACTCTGGATCTGAAGATGGTGGGTTTGTTTAAGTTTAAAGCCCATTAAAGTTCTTTACCTAAAATCTAGTGGAAACCGAGCAAAAATATTGCGAGATGGACTATTCCCTCGGAATTTCCAGTCCAGCCAAAATGTAATGTAACTTTCTTTGTGATTCTTTGCTAAGACTAAAAATGCTACCTTTCCGTTAGCCTACTCCACCTAAAAGCAAGAAATTAAAGCAAAACTGTATCTCCAGCAAAGAAAACTGTTCATTTTAACACTCATTTCATTAAGCAAGGAGAGCTATATATACATACATATATATATATATATGAAAATGCACTGAACATGAACTAGGCAATCATGGCATTCCTCAGTTAGCTGAGTAAACTGTCATATTGGCTCAAATTGCACTTTCTGCACGCACACACATATTTCAAATACCATTTTTTTACTCCCTTGGTGAAAATCCTCATTTTCTCCATTACCTATAACTGCTGTGCAGGTGCAGTGAAGTAGAAGCATTAGATACTTCACAAGAGTGGTGAGTTTTACATTTAACATTGTAGGAGTGAATTTGGAAAGACAATAGGAGCCTTTAAATTGGTATTCACTAGTTTAGATAGCAAAGATTATGTAGTTTTTAGGCAAGCTGACAAAGGATGGTTTCCTGTCTTTCAGTGGGTTTGTGCAGCCTGAAAGCATCTCGTGTACTGCTGCTCAAGTTTGTATGAGATGGTGGTTAATGAACTGTGGTAAGCTAGAAATAAATATTCAGATATGGACACCATAGTGTGTAGCTCAATGAATTTAACCACAATTATTATGTAATTGCTGTGGTAATTAATGGTTTCTGAGTTTTGACTTCACAAACCGTAGTTATGTACTGTTAGTAGTTTCTTGCTAAGGGTTTAGTTTAATTAGTTGAGTTTAAACATAGCTTGCTATGAGAAGCAAATATTATTGTTTTCCTGATTTAAGGCTGGGAAAGTATGAATTTACAGTGAGAAAGCATAGTGAAAGCTAAAGTGTTCTTGGTAATATCCAGAAAATACATTTCTGCTGAAAACCTATCTGGATGCCTTTTTTTCCCCTTGCTACTGTTGAACTAGTAGCCTTTAAATCCAATTAGTTTTGTGTCAGATAACATTTGAAAATGTTTCATTGCATTCTTTCCACCAAAAAAATATGAATAAGGTGAATCTAATAGAATTTTGTATGTTATTCTAAATTACTCCTGGCATTTAGCAGTTACCTCGTTTCCATACAGCTTGTCCTAGAGTTGTAATCCTTCTGCAGAATTTTGTTCTTTGTCACTAGGGGTCAGTGATTCAGCTCGAAGTTAAGATGCTTCAAGGTATTCAAGTTTGATAAGTAAGTTCCTGCTGTAGACAGAGGAAATTGAGTCAACTGTATACTTCTCTAGGCTCCACTGGCTTACAGCTTTGGCCGTAGTGGGAGCTGAGATGTGTTGCTCACATGCAAGTGCTTGCATTTAAGTATTAGATGCAGGGAAATAATTTTCTCTCAGTCTTTAGGTTCTGCTAGACTCTGCTGAGGTTAATTGTGACAGTCTGATCCAAACCCAGCTCAAGATTTCTCGATGGACAAGGCAAAACTATGTGGCCACTCCAGGAGCAAAGTAACGCATGTTCTGCCCTTGCCTTTGATGGCAGCAGAGCTCGAGGAAGGCTGAGAAAGGCTGGTAGGATTTGCCAAGCCATGCAGAGGGGTGGAAGCTGTAGGAGAAATAGGTGGGAATATGAAGACGCAGGCTTGGAGAGCTCAGAGGGATGTAGGGGCTGTTCCCTAGACTGACGTCTCCAGATACATTGCTGGAAGGCTGGGGTGGGTCCATGGGGCCCTCACTTCTGACAGTACAAGAGAAACCTACATGTTCGCTTCTAAGTCCAATGCCTTTCTCAAAGTGCCTTTACTTCTGACCCAAAGTAAGGGCATCCAGGAGTGCCCCGTATGTGCAAACACACTGTGCATGGCAGGCCTGGCCCTCAGCCTGCTCTGCTGCCAGCACCCAGCAGCTACAACAGTGCAAACAAACCAAGGAGAGCACAAGCAAATACAGCTCTTGCTTAATCCAACCCCTTCCAATTGTGGTTGCTGAGACAGGGAGCAGACCTTCCCCCTCCTTGATCCTTGTCCTGCTTGAGTTCCTAGAGAAGTCAGTTCAGCAGGACCCAACACTGAGACCCAACGCAGTACACAGCTACTTAGCCCCACTACTGCCTAACATCTTACCTAGTTTTTTTAAAATATTTTGGCCTAAAAAATTTTTAGTAAAGCTCAGAGGATCTGAAGGTTTGCTTTTTGGCCAGTGCTCTTATTTCATGGCCTATGCAGTTGTCCTTCCTTTGGTATGATAGTGAAAAGTAAGAATAGGAAAAAGTAGAGGAAAGAATGAAAAGAAGAACAAAACTCACCTGAGTTTGTCTGCCTGCCATTTCTCACGAAGTAGTTGTTAGCAATTCAAGCATGTTTTTCATATCTCTCCTAATACTTAGTATATGTAACTGTTGATCATGATTTTGGACAGTTTTCTTATTCTAGATAAGTGGTATTCTGCTTCCATATGATAAAGCATTAAGGAAACTTCTCTACCATGCTGGAGGCTTATAATTTTTGTATTTTGTGGGCTGGGGGAGTGGTTTGAGGTTTTTTAATCTGTAATGAATTCCAATTTAAAACAACTGCTTCTTTAATTTTTTTTTAAAGATTACTACTTGGCAGATAAATATTTTTTCCAAGTAGGATGTGCTACTCATTGTAGCTTGTTATAGACAGCATGGAGCTGTTAGGAGTGAATTGCTCTGTTCAGGCACAGCCTGGTCGTTTGTGGCTGCAGCTCTTCTCTTTGAACTCCCTCTGAGTTGTTCTGTCCTAATCTGCAGTGTGATACTTGGGAATAACAGCATCATCCTCTGGGCCAGCAGAGCCCTCAAAACTCCCTATTAATCTCCCTGAGAAGTTCACGCAGTAGTGTAAATGGTAGTGGTTGTTTTATGATGTGAAGACTTGGCTACAGAGAAGGGAACACAAACCAACTTCCGCTTAATTACTTTTTTAAGGAAAGCAGATATCCTCTATAGTGATAATCAATAGGACTTGTATTTGGAAGAAAGATGGGTTATTCAAAATGAAACCAAATCTGCCCAGGGCGTATTTCCAATTGATCATACTCCTTTTGAAGTTCACTTATGCTTTCCTAAGTAGTTCCTGAATAATCTTTAGTAAGTGTAATTTAAAGGGCCACCTGTACAAAAACAAACAAAAAACCCCCAAATCAGCCAAGGTCTAAATTTGCTTTAGGAACAGTTTTTGAAGCAGGGGTCCAATTGTGTCAGCCAATACATTCTTATCTTTTTATGATTTTCCAAACTGTTCAGCTTCCATGTCTAAATGGCATTCTGAAGCACTGTCATATATGTTTCTTTCTGAATCTTAATCTTTCTGATTAGAAGTCAGTGACTACACATTGACTTTGATTACATTGTCAAATGCAGAAATGCAGTACTTATCTTGGGTCTCTAGGTTTTGAGAAGACACTCTTAAAGAGTCTGTTGTCAACCCCACCATAAGCAACTGCATTAGTGGCACCCACTGAGAAGCTCTACCTGTAGCCTGGGTTCTTGTACCCACCAAGTTCAGGTCTATCTCACTTAAACTAGAACATCTCCTTTGGTGAGAGTCCAGTGTCTCACAGGCATGTATACAGCTGGGACATTTTCATTCCATGCTGCTCTGCCAGCTTGCCATGTTATGCATCAGTGTGCCACGCTCCCCCAACAGCAGGAACGGTGTGGGAGGCAGCCTCAATTCCAGCACCTGTTTCTCCTCCAGGCTTGCAGCTGGGAATTGGAGACAACTCATGGCCTGTTCTTTCTCTGGCAGTTTTCGGGCATGGAGGACCTAGACCCAGGATTGGCATGTGATCCTCAGAAATGCTTTTATGAAAATTGGCTTTGGGTTTTTTTTAAGAACCACTGGAGCTGTATGAATTAAACACATCATGTTACAGAGTTTCCAGATGGAGCGACAGATTGTTCCACCCTGTCCTGGTGCCATTGTTAGATCAGAGAATTGAATCTTCATTCCTCACGATGTTTCCTTGGGTGCTAAAAGAAATACAAAGTCTTCATAGCTAGAACTGAATAATGTCAATTCTGTAATGACAAGATATTTCAAAATTACTAGCTCATGTCCTTTAGGATTTGTTTAGCAGGCTCTTCTATTAGAATGTGTTTACAGTAGGTAGTTTTCTAAGCTAAGATTTCTTGAAGGATTCAAAGAAATAAAGTGGGGAAATTACCTTGACATTCAATGACAGCTGTAATATCATGTAAATCTTTACTAATGGAGAACGATTATGGAGTCTCAGAGTCGACTAATAGATTTTTCACACAAAGGAGGAAAGATGTTGAACCTGTTGCAGAGCTGTGAAGAAATAATTACATATCATCTTTCATACCTAAAAAATGAGATATTTTTAAAGATGTCACATTAGCTGTCACATACTCAAGAACATGGTGTTCTAGACAGTGAGTTGTTTTGTTTGGACTTATATCTTTTAGAGCAGCCATCTGTACTGCGGCATCTGTGTGCCTGCTGCATAGTTTGGGTGTGTATGTGCATTACTATTTCATTTTGTGTGGTTGTTCGGTAACCTACTGAGTACTATTTCAGATCCGTGCTGTATGTGCAGACTGCTATTGCTATCTGCTGTCTTGCCTTAACCAATGTGTAAGTTCTTTTTCAAAGTGACTTCTACTTATCAATGTGACGTCCTCAGAACTAATACTTCTCCTAAAGACAACTTATTTCTACAGTGGTATTTATGCTGATATCTGAGAAGGTTTAATGAAATACAGTAATTTGAGGTTCAAAACTCTAGTGAGATATAATTATTCATAGGCTATAAAGATGGAATTGATGCTAGATAAATACTCCTTTGATTCAATGACATAATGCTGTTTGCTCCCGGCTGTTCGGTGAAGTTTCATCTGATTTTTCTCTGTATCAGCACTTCCTTTAGTTATTAGTGTGTTTTAGTTAATGCCTCCTGTCTCCTGCCTTTGCCTTACAGATTGTGAAAAATTAGTATAAGGCAGTGTGCATTAACTGGATTGATAGGAAGGCTTCAATTGCACCTACAATTAGACTCACCTTTTATTGCATTTGAGTGGAAAAATGAAGTGGCACTAGGACACTGCTCATATGTGGACTGGAGCCCAGAAACAGGACCTGCCCTGCCATTAGACTGCCTTAGGAGAATCTCAAAACTCAGGTCCAACCCTGTACCTGAAACTGTATGTGATAGTGATGTTTTATGTCAGGGAAACTCAGAGAGAGCTGTGTTGTAGAATCATGTAGTGGTGTGACTATAAGTACAGGAACTTTTTAAATTTCAACGATACTTTAAAACAAGTCACATTTGGGGACCATGACTATTTTCATTTGCTCATCTGTTGCAATTGTCTGGGCACAGCGCTTACCTGCTTGATCTCTGCCTTTGTTCTGAAGTGCAGAAGTCTCTTGGAGACGAAAACATCTTGGTGTAACTAAATCTTGGAGACCCAAATAAATTGATGTAAACTAAGTCTTTTAATTAATAGTCAAGCAAAGCACGAGGAGTGTGTGATATGAAGGAGTTTGGACTTAGTGGATTCTTAGAAGACAGTTTCAGTTTCCAGCATTGATTTCCCATCTGTGAAATGGATTTTATATTTAGCAGTTACATAAGAATGAACTGGGCCTAGTTTACCTGCATGTGTTGCTTGCATTAACTGGAAAAGTGTGGTGTTCTTCCTATATTTTGGATTAGTTAGGATCTATCTGACCATTTGTAGAATGCTATGCAAAGGAAAGCAACCCCTACTTAACAATACTAGTTAAAAAACCTGCATATTTTGTGATCTTAACCACTAGACACATAAAAAAATCTTTGGTATTTCTTGAACACATAACAGGAGCAGAGAGTATATGTTTTCTTTCAGTTAATCCCCAAACATCTGGTTTTCCAGCGAATATAAGTAAACAAGAGAATGAGAGGAAGGTTTATTTTCCCAATTTCAATCTTTTTGTAAAACTCTTTCATCTTAGGATGTTACTGGTAAATAAAGTTTTGGGAAAGGAACACGTTCCTGAAATATTTGCAATATTTAAGCATTTGTTTCCCAAGATAAAATAATTTACACAGAAACCATTTTGATTACCTCATCAATTCACTGTTGTGGAAGACATCTTACATTTTTATTGACATTAACATGTATTTTACATGTGTGTAAATATGTTTATATTTCATTTTCCTTTGTGCTTTGCTTTTTTCCCCATTAGAGGGTTGTTCAGGCACCTGGCTACTTAAATGCTATTCCAGTCTGACTTAATTCATGTCCAGCTTTGCCACTTGGTTTGTCAATGTAGCCTTTAGAGAAGTCATATATCATGGCCACGCAGTAGGCTGCTTCAGTGAAAAGCGGTTTCTGGCGAGTATACTATGATGCCGGTCTCTCAGAATAGTTGCCAAAAAACATTTAAAAAGGAGACCTCTGCTTCCGTGAGGAGAAGTTAAAACTTATCTGTTACCGTGCTAGGCTGAATTTCCACATATTAGGTAAAGAAGGGAAAAAAAAGAGGAAAGGATCAAGTGGTTGAGGTGTAGGGTTGGCTAACAAAGGTGACTAACCCATGTTAGTTACTTCCTTACTATAGTACATTTTAAGGTGAAAATAAAAAGGAGAGGCAAAGGAAGATGAGGCCTTATTGAAGAAACTGGAAAAGTAAGCTGAGTGATGCTTCCCTTTCACGTCAGAGAAATAAAGGCAGTTTTCATCAATGAAATTGCTACTACACTTGGTGATGTTAACCAGATTAATATCTGTTTATGAAAGGAATGGATTGATGTTCTGAAGACACTGTAAAAGGATAGGGGCTTAGTAAATTATGGTGGAAAAGATCAGCCAATAAAAGTTGTTTCAGTAACTGGTAAAGGGATGAAAAGCCCTTCTTTATATAAAGCTGATAGATGTATTATTCTGACATTCCAAGACATGCATTTATAGAATGATCTGTAGGAGATACCTGAGAACATAGGCATGCTACTGTGCACAGTCCCCTCTCCCTCAGGTATTGGAGGAACTATTTTCTGGGGGGAAAAGGTAGGAGGTAATGAGCCCAGCCCTTGATCAGTCAAGTTGACTGGTAGCTACACAAAGCAGTACACAAAAAAGTTAGCAAACTCATTACAAGGGTTGTTTAATTGAGGTCCTTAAAGGGGAGGGAGTCCTTCCTTCTGGAAGAAAGCAAAGATATTTTTAGTACTATTAAAAGCAGAGACTGCCTGTCTTCTATACATATTGCATTCATAGGAATTGACTGGTTTTCATTATTATTGACAGACTGGTAACATGTTAGGTATGTGTATCCACAGCAGTATAGATTCATGGTAGGGAGACAAATTTCACATAGTAATAGAAAGCTCTACTATGAGCTATACAATGCAGAGTAATAACACATAATTTCTCTGGAGATCTTCTGTCAAAATGCCACTGAGCAGCTGAGGGGATATATATAGAAACATTGCATTTAGGAAAAAAATGGAGTTAAGGTGAGACCTTGCATTTCTGCTGTGTGTAGCAGTTTTTAGATGTTTGAATTAGTGAAAGGAATGTCTTAAGCTGGTTAATTAACATGGCAGGAGCCTTCATGGTGTCTACAGCTGTAGCAGGACAACATCTGTCTGCAACAATTAGGCAAGAACTTCCAAACTGAAGGGCTGCTCATAGATGGAGCAGATAGCTTGCCAGGCAGATGATATAGGGCTGTTTATACAAACCCACTTTTACTCTTAAAAACAATAGTAAGCACATATCACTTGCAGTACTTGTGTATAAAATTAATTATGATAAATCTGAAATGTTAAGTGCCTAGTATTTTGAAAAAAGTAAAATTAGGAGGGGAAAAACCCCTCAAATTCATTGAGTAGGATAAGTGTTCATATGGATGTGACAGAAAAAACACAAGGTCTTACTGAAGATTTATTGTACTATGTAAAATAACAAAACCCTTTGAAGAATGGGTAGAGGTGAAACTTCCTCAGATGTGCAGAATAGCTTTCAGTAAAATGAATATATTTCCCATCTGTCCTATTTACTAGTGTCGATAAGATAACAGAATTAAGGTTGATAAACAGATTCTTCTCAGAATCTATCAAACACGTTAGACTCTTTTGGTCAGGGAATATATTTCCCTGCAAGGAGTAGGATGTGAAATCGTCTGAAGATGTTTGAAAATACTCTATGGTGTTAGGAGAGTTTTTTCAGTATGTTTATTTTTACTGTATGTAATGTCAATATTTGAAGAAAAAAATCTCATAATTAATAATACCTGCTTCACTATTGATTAGTTGACATAGAATTTCATGAGAGCTAGAATTTCAGCAGAAAATTACGGTAAGACATAAAATCTCAGAGAAAAAAAATGAAGGAAAGAAGCTTGAACTAAATAGTGAGGAAAGATTAAAATAGTTGCCTTTCATCTCCCCCCATTCTCTCCACCCTCCCCTAAACGTAGTGTAAAGAAAGCATTTGTACACAGTGACTACTGTTTTTATGATCATGCACTTCTTCTGACGATTCTAAGGAGTGCTACAAAGATTGTTGACAAAGGTGGTTCTTCTTCCACTACCTTGTAGTTGTGCAAGAAATAGTTGTGAAAATAACAGTCTCTATACGACTCTGATTTAGCTACCTCTGCTTTTCTCTGAGAAGCTTGTTTTATAGACAAAGAATATCTGATATCCTGCCTTTAACAACTGCTAAATAGGGTATTGCTCAAAGTGATAGTTTCCTACCCTACAAAACCCACAAATTGCTAAAACACAATTCAGTTCTCCATTCTTCACTAGTATCCCCAGACATTAGTGTATAATGTAGTAGTTTTCCTTAGTATGTGTTAGTATGTTGAAAATGGACCCAAGGCTTCCTTCTTACTAGCACTTACATGTGTTTCATTTTAGAAAACATATATTAACCTCAGTTTCTTACAATTTCTTTCTGTTGCACTGCTAGTTTTTACCTGACTAGGGAAAAAATTATAGTAAGTAAATTTTGGACGTATTGTTTGAAAAGTGTTTTGATCTCTGCTGAATTTCCTTGCAGCCTGATACGACTGTCCTAGGTTGTCCCGCCTTGTTTTCAGGAGATGAAGTTCTGTGGCTACTGGATCAAGATCCTAGAATCACGGGGTTTTTTCAAGCTGTACTTTCCAACTCAGTTTCTGATCTGAAATTTCAAAACTCCTCAGTAATATGGAAACAGAATAACATGTTTTTATAATTATGATAGGACCATGTTTGCCTGAGTTTGTTTTCACACTGCACCAGTTCTAACAGCTTTGATTCTTTCACTGACCCCAGTGGTTCCTACAGTATCTGCAGTCTTTGCAGCATCTGAATGCAGATGCAGTCACTCAGTTTCTGAAAATGAGAAGCTGGGGAACAGTGACTGCCCTAGGGGCCTAGGAAAGCACTGCATGGGCCGTTCCTTCCATGGAAGGTTCAGCAACATGTTCCTTTCTTCTTGTTACTCCAAACACGTCCCCAGACCAATATAGAGATGATCAAGGAATGGGAAGGTGATTGTATCACCTCCAGAATCCCATTGCCATTCCCACAGAGTTGAAATAATTTTCCCCTTTTATATACAAACGGAAAGTCAGTTCAGAAAAAAACAGATTTGTCTTTTCAGGTAAAAAAGCAGGGCAGGCTCTTCAACTGTTTTGTGGGGAGCAACCACTTGTAACCACCTCCACCACCCCTTGTGCATGAGATGTCTCTGCTTCTCAGGCTGGTGGGACAATGGCAGATGGGCCAGGAGATCTCAGAGCAACTGCAGGAACCAATACAGGGACTGAAAGCACCTTTACTTGAAACCCAAGAAAAACTGTTCTTCCCATATCTAGGGAAAAAACATATTCTCTGAGCTTTATTTCATAAAAACTGAGAGAATAGGAACATCTCATACTAAAACATACTAAAACAACGAATCTGAAGTATTCACAGCTGCACTGTACTTGTTACTCAAACAAGATGGTGCTGGGTGAACTGATACATTTTTCTCCATACTCATCCCTTCATGCTGCAATGGATTGTGTTGTATTCTGGAGAGAGAATTACTGAGCCATTAGGCATTGGGGAGGAATAAAACAGGAAGCTTACTTTAAGGTGAATTGGAATATATGTCCTTTGTTAGGATTTTAAGTGTACTTCTGTCTGCTGGTAGAATTTTGCTCAATGTTTTTCACCATGTAGTTGATACAGGATCTGTGTTTGAATATCCATGAATACAGTGTACATAATGTTGCTACACTTGTGGAGGAACTAACGGAGTACAGTGTTTTTCCCAGTAATATACATCTGGTATTAGAGTCTGGTCCAAAACATTAGTCAGTTTTACAGCTATAGACAGAATTTAATTACATTCTTCAGTAATGTGATAATGATGAGCTGATTCTTACAAATCTTCATGGGCTTTCTCTTCAGTGTAGAACCAAATCAAAATTTAACTTTTTCAAAAATTTCAAGGGTTAAGGTAAGTGAGTCAGGCAAATATCTGGGGAGAGAAGTTTCTTTAAAGTTTTTTAGCTGAGTGTCTGAATTGCTTTTCTGTAATAAATTCAAAAGCTAATTTGCAGAACCCTTATATTAGATATCGTTTGGAAGTAGAGTCTAACTAGTTAAGATTATTTCATGGAGATATTGATTTTTCTTTAGTAACCCTTAGATACTGAATATACTGTTACGGTAAGGTAGAGTATAGGAAAACCAAATCTTTTTTCTGAATGTTGCTTCAAGATATACTCAATGTTTATTCAAGCCGATCTGTTTTGAAGAAAAAGACAGTAATCTTATTGCTTTTTCTGTGTTATGTCTTGCAATTCTGGGAACAACAATAAAAAGAAAAAACCCAAACCAAGAAAAGCAAATAAAATAAAATAAATCTCTACTTAGTATGAATTGCACAAGAGTATGAGTTGAGAAACATTCTTTAAGTGTCTTCACATGCACATGCCAAGAAGTCTCTGCCAGAGTTATTCTCTATTGGAATTTACAGGGGTTTGTGATGAGTAAATACTGAAGTTCTGTCTTGCTCTTTCTCCTTTAAAATACTATTTGAGGTGGAGCCTGAGGAACTGGATTGCTCAGAAAAGGATCTGTTCAATGAATATCTAAGACAGAACTCTTGGGTTGCTAAGCTGTAATTGAAAGGTAAATTTTGAGGCAAAACAAAATTAAATTACTGTTTGCATAATTTATTGTTCCTTTGGGATTTATAAAAACATCTCCAGTATTTTTTTGCCTCCACCCAAAAAAAGTCTCTTTGTTTATTGAATTAGAAGGTTTGGATTGCAATTTCCTCCTCTTTCTGAAAGACATGAGCAATTATTTGAATTCCCTAAGAGTATGTTAAAACACAGGAGACAAAAGCCTCAGCTTCTGTTTTCAGCCCTAGTTGTGAAGAAAGGCAGTATTACAGTGTCTGCTATCTGTCAGAGGACCAGGCATTTCTCATGCAAAAAAGTCTGAATGTTGGTAGTATTTTTGTTGCTGTTTTGGTTTTGTTGTGTTTCTGCATTAACTAAAGCCAGGGATGAAATGCATAGGGCTTTCTTTGGAAACTTCCAGTATAAAGCTACCCTTAGAGTTATAGAATTAAATACATTTACTAGGGACACTTCGTAAAGGATGAAGCAATAGGAAGTTCTTACTGTGTGTCTTGGCTTCCAGAAAGGGTATGATGCTGGCATGCTCTGGACTGTCAGCAACCCCAGGAAGCTTCCTCACTGCCTGCCTTCAGTGTGGGGTGCCTGCATGTGCCTCCTGGTTCTTGATGTAGACACAATAAATACAAATATGGCAAGGTTTATGCCGCAATGGGCCTGAATTGTAGACATGGTTTCTAGATGTAACTCCAGCGCAGTTATTCATAAATGGAGCTGCTGGGTTCAGCCAATTAGCAGATTAATCAGGAGCACGATTTTTAGAATGTGGACTCATGGTTTTGTCCCTTGATGGTAGTTTTGAAAGACTGTTAATCAGATGCATATTGGTGCAAAGGTTCAATGATGAGTAGTTCCCTGTCTGAAAACCAGGTTATTTCCTCACTTCTTATGAAAGTAGATACAGAGTAGGAGGAAGGAAAAATGCTTTCTCTTCCCCGTTCTCTCTGCCCTCATCAGCAAGGGGCCCAACACAATCCATTTGTTTCCAGGGCAAGACAGGATTTTCCTCCCCTCAGGTATGCTTGGCCTTTCCTCACACAGGGGGTAATGTTTAGAGCAGGTCCATTACGTGACATTGCTGTTTGTTACAGTGAAATCAAGACTTGATGCACGTAATTATGGAATGAGGGAAGAAGATGATGATGTAAAGGGTCCTTGAGAGAGGTTACAATAAGCCGTGTTTAACCCTCTCTGCATATCCTGCTAGTTGCTATTTAGATGATAAAGTTTTGTAGTTTCTGGAATAAAGAGCTGGTGTAGAACCCCATATCCACCAAAAGAAGTTGGGCGGAGATTGCCTGACACAGCCTGCACATTTGCTGGACTCAGCCAGAGGTATGGTTGCCAGCACATCTACTGCCACTTGCTCCTGCCACTGCTTGTTGTCACAATTGGGCTTCAGCCATCTGAGGAAACACAAAAACAGGTTCTGGGGAAATACCAGTCTTTGCCCATGGGAAGCACCTAATTAGGTGTGTTTATCAAAGTGTTTTGTAATTACAGAAATATGCAGCTGATTATTTTACTTTGAGCCAGTTCATGCTTAGCTTTCTTAAGAATGTGCCATGAAGAAAGAAGGTAAACTGCTGTTGAACTGTACTTTAGACAGTGGATATTTAAGGCAATTGAGCCGTAAAAATGAATGGGGCACAGAGAGTAGGCTAATATTTGAGTAACATGAGATTGATACAGAATTTTCTCTTGTGACACCTTTTTCTGAAGTTTTAAATTTTAAATGCATAATACATAGCAAGGATGGTTCAGATCAGTGATCTGCCTAATTGCAAGAGGTAGCATATTTGCCAAATTGCAGCCAGACTAAGGTTCTGGGTTTGATGATTTGTTGGGGGGGGGGGGGTCGGTTTTTTTGTTTCTTTTCTTTTAAGATCCAATTAATTATTTGAAAAATACAGTGTTAAAAAAACAGGAAAAGTATTCCCTAAACAAAGAACAGTTAAGCTCAGCTTCCACTTGATGCAGTTTTATTCTTGTGTTTAACATCCAAATAGAGAAGGTTCCACTTCAAATATATTATCTATATATGCTATTTTTTTATTCAAAATAATAATTTATGATTAAGAAGTATTAAATGATAAAATGTGGACTAGCTCAGGAAATGCTCATCTTGAGTTAGTAAATAATACTAAGTTTAACTGTGCTTATTTTGGCTTATTGATCAATAATTCACTGAGTTATGGAGGTATTTGTATGTTCTACAGATTCTAAATGAAATTTAAAATCAATAAGAAAGATTTACAGCTATTTGCCATAGATGCTGCTCTTGAATACAAAACAAAAGAAGAATTTAGTGCAATATATATATGTGTCAAATCATTAACCTCAGACATTTGTTCCTGCAGTCTTCTATGTAGATAAAGCTTTTAATCACAGAATCAACTAGGTTTGAAAAGACCTCTGAGATCAAGTCCAGCCTTTGACCTAACCCATCTTGCCAACTAGACCATGACACTAAGTGCCACATCCAGTCACTTACGAAATATCTCCAGGCACGGTGACTCCACCACCTCCTTGGGCAGCCCATTCCAATGCCCAGTCACTCTCTCTTCTTCCTAATTGGTAACCTAAACCTCCCATGCACAGCTTAAGACTGTGCCCTCTTATCCTACTTCTCTTTGCCTGGGACAGGTGACTGACCCCCACCTGGCTACAACCTTCTTTCAGGTAGTTGTAGAAATTCATAAGGTCTCCCTTGAGCCTCTTCTTCTCCAAACAGCCCCAGCTCCCTCAGCTGCTCCTCACAGGACTTGTGCTCCAGTCCCTTCAGCATCCTTGTTGTCCTCCTTTGAACATGCTCCAGCACCACAATATCCTTCCTGAATTGAGGGTCCCAGAACTGGACACACAACTCAAGATGCCACCTAACTGGTGCTGAGTACAGGGGAAGAATCACTTCCCTGATCCTCCTGGACACACTATTCCTGATACAGGCCAGGATGCCATTGGCCTTCGTGTCCACCTGGGCACACTGCTGGCTCACCTTCATCCTGTTGTCAATCAGTACCTCCAGTGCCTGCTTCAGGTCATGAGTAGTTTCCTTCTGCAAGATATTACAGGCACTTCCTTGTGCTGCTGAGCCAACACTCAGCACTTCCTTCTCCTCCTTCCTGCTTTCATTGCTCTCTCTCTCAGCCATGAAGACTCTGGGGGTATCCCTGTCAGGAAGAATAAATGACCAGTACTGCTGGACTGGTTTCTACATTACCAAACGGTATTCCAGCCTCAGGAGAAAGCAGTGAGTAGACAGGAGGCAGAATTATCAGTGAGTCAAAAGGGAGGAAGAAGAAGGGTCACATACGAGTTAGGAATATATGCACATATATAAATGTATAATGGAGGAGAGTTGGAAAAGAGGAGGTGAAGAACATGTAGATACCAATGAAGAAGGATCATGCTGTGGTTAATGCGTCTCTGAAGTCAGCTGTGTACTTAAAGGGTTGTGCAAACACATACACTAGAAACAAGGAGACAGACTGAATCAGCAGAGACTGCATCTCCTCCTGTGTGAGGCAAATGGCAGCCATGCAATTCCAGCACAAAATGAGAAGGGAGCAAAATTCAAAGAATCTTCTGCTTTTCCTACTTGGCTCCACAGGCTAACTGCCATTCTGTAAAAACTATTGACAGACTTTTAAGTTTTGGCTCACGGTAAATGTTTCAAAAGCAGGCAACGTGTTGCTATAATGGCGATTGCTGTTTAACTACTTAGGGTTTAAACATACTTTTTGTGGTTTAATTGGAGAGAGAGGGTGTAGAAGTCTTGTGGTCAAAACTGTGGAAAGAGAGAGAAATTTTCTTAAGTGTCCTGTTAGAGAGTTGAAAGCAAATTTTGATTTGATCTCATGAGTAAAACCCTCTACATTCATTTTCTTTCTGTATCATCTAACTTAACCGTTGGTTGTACAAAAAGAAGAGATAATTAGTGTTTGAATTGTGGTAATGTAGAAATTGGGACCAGGACTGCGGGTAGAAAATGGTGTTGAGCCACTGAGTCTCTGCATTAGACTATTTGCTGTCTACTCAGAACAAAAAAAAAACACAGAAGTGGAAAACTGAGGCATGGAAAGAAAACAATTTGTTCCATAAGAAAGCAGGAAATGATCTCAGGGCTTATGATTGTCATCCTGCATTTTAATTCCAAGCATGCTGTCTCTTTCTCTCTCAGGAATAAAAGATGTTATTATCAAATTATTGAACACTTAAAAAAAGGCTCCATTTTTTCTGTTCCACATTGGAATTTGCAGAATTTTTCTATTAATATTTATGTCATTACAGCAGTTGTTCTTTTACATAAAATAAGTGCATACAATATAGGAAATTTTAACCAATGATTTTGCTAGATGTATATGGATGGTAACAACCACTTTCTGCTTTTCTATTAATAGTGCCTTAGCAGAAAATAGGAATGTTACCTTGTGGCTCAGTCAATGCAACCCATAAAATGTATATACCTGCAAACAATGGTTCTTGAGGAAATTGTAGAATAAAAAATAAAAACTTAATTTGAAAGCTCACTTAACAAATGTTATTAGTAGGTGAGAAATGAGAATGCAGGTCGGCAAGGAAAACTTGGTTGAAAAAATACTCAACAATTACTTCAGCTTTCTGGAGAAAAAGAATCTGTTCTTCAACTGCAAAACTCTCACTGGCAGATTCACGGGATCCAGTTGTGTTTTCACATTCAAAGCATTGATAATGCTCAAATCAGAAACCCATGTAATGAAATGGGATGTAGATGAGAGAATACATTTTGAAGCTGCAATTCATAGGCAAATGCAAAGAGCTCTGAAAGAGCATTTATATCTAGAATGTTGCTACAATTAAGAAAATGTAATTTATACTTGGTGTAACCTGGGGTTTTGGTGTATCTATGACTGAAGAAATTCCTTATCCTTGGGAAATTACAGCAGAAGTAGCTTTCCTTAACGCCCTGAGCATAGAGATCTAAATTCTATACCTGTTTTTGTCGTTGGTCTTGGACAAAACACAGGTCCCTTGTGCCTTTTCTTTTACACAAAATGAAAGCCTAATGACTTGGAATTGGAAGCTTATGTCTTAGATGTTTGTTATTAAATATATGTTTATTTCAGTAGTTGGGAGCCTAGCTCAAGACTAGAATCAAAAAATCACAAATCAAATAATCATGTGCCTTTGTTGGTGCTGTAATTTATTTGGAAGAGGGATGGGAGTAGCATTGACAGTAAGGTATTATCTTCAAAGTTGCCATGGTAATGCAACCTACTACCTGTTGCTAAGACTATGCTTTAGCTGTTATTGCTTTTATTAAAACTCTTAACATCTCAGGATGAATCCTTTAGTTTTTAAGGTGTTATTTATGATTCAATTTCATTTATAAGAAAACCAGTAAGTTTTGCCACTTGCCAGCAGGGCTCTAGAGCAATAGCAATGGTAGCAGTGCAAGAACCTGATTCTGCTAACATAGCTCCTATCCTCTAATGCACAGTAACTTACAAGCTATCAAACCCTTTAGGAAGACAAGAATATGAAGACAGTTCAGTGCCCTATTAATATCTATTAATATCTACTTTCTCTGGGAAGTCAGTAATCGATATTTGGAGGCAGAAATGCCCCACCACTAATGCAATATAAAAACTTCAAAATAAAAACTTGTGATTCTTAGCATTAGAATTATAAATGGTAATATCCACTTTAATAAGAGGATACGATCTGCTGGCACTCTGGTTTTCTGATCCAGCAAAGTGTCCCAGGACCTCTTTTACTGCCCCGAATCCTGCTGAGCAACAGCAGTATGGTAAGCCTGAAGTCAGCCTAAGTGCTTCCATTCAGGATCACAGCAGCAGTGAGATTCTCAAGATACCATTATCATATGCTACTGCATGTGAATACTGTAAACTGCAGGTAAGAATAGGAATCATAAGTGGATCAGTCAAAATAAAAAAATAAAATCATGTCTCCTCCTAGCTACCTGTTCTCACAGACTTTAATTTTCATCTTTTACTAGTGACTCTAAACAGATTAATAGATTGACTCAGTCACTCTAAATAGTAGATGGCTTGCTCAGTACAATACAGTTCAAGGAAAATATTCACCAAAGTCAAGATTTTTGTCTATACCCTGGCTTTCATGTGTGGAGGGGGCGATAGATGACTTCTGTCTTCTGCACTTAAAATGCAGTCTCTGTGTTTTCTTGTTGGATTCTTTTTTTTTCAAGATCTGCCTCCTGTTTTAGTTCAAGAACTCTTTATTCTTTCCTGCTAGATAACAACACTTTTCTGTCTTTTCATCTGCATATGAAAGCCATTGACTGAATTTTGCAAAATTCTGCTGGCAAACTCCTATACCTGAATTTGTCACGTCTTCAAAAAGAAAAGTTAGTGATTAAGGAGGCTGTGCAGTTTGCCTGTTCTTATGCACCCTTTCTCTCTTTGTCTGCCATGGGTTAGCACTTTATCTAAATTTTTATATAAGCTTCTATATTTTTGTTTAGAAGATAATGGAATTTAAGTATTACACAGGACTACAAAGAGATAAGTTACTGCATTTTATCCAGTACAGTACTCCAATTGCTATTGCATAACAAATGCTGATTTTTATTTAACTGAGCTGTGGGATAATACTGTGCTGTCTGAGCATACACAGTACATGCATGTTCTGAGGGTGTGCCTGCATTGGTGTGAACTAAAGGTGTATGCATCTATTCTATTTATTACAAAATAAATAGTCACAGGGACAACCGTGGTGAAAGGTATACTTGCAGATAAGAGGTTTGGTGTGGTCTCAGCTGTCTCAATATGATCCTCATGGGTGAGGTCGCAGATTCTTCTCCCACTATACTCTGCTTATAATTGTGGCACCTAATTTAGGAACAGAAGCACCTTAGACTCCATCTGCAGTCAAAACCACGCATCCCTGAGACGTAATTCAGTCTCTTTATGTGTTAGTCACTGGGCAGAGGCACTAGCTCCTCTCCACTGACTTACACCTATGAGTATGTGAAATACATTTGACCTTAAGGCAGTAATCCATAGCCCATTATCAAACTTCAGAAACAACTGAAAGGATTTTCAGTGCAATATAACATATTGACAGTTTGGAAAGCTACCTTCTTTAGTCCATGCAAGATTGTCTGTCCTAGGTGACTGGCCATTTTGTCAGTCAGTGGTTCCAGGCTCTATGTTTGCTCATGCAAGAACTAACAGGTCTGTGAAGAGGGAAATGTGGGTGCTGCTTCAGTATCTGAATTTCTGATGACTGATGCTATCTGACTCTCTATGGCAGTTTTCTCATCCTCTTGACTTTCAGTTGTCTGCAAGAACTTTTCCATAGTCTCCATGTTGTAAGAGCTTTGCCTCAAGATACCTCAAGATACTTCAGAATCTTTTCACCAGAGTTACTTAAGTGATTTGATATGGTTTAAGGGAGAATTTCAAGAGTGTCTGTAAAATGCTCATTTAACTCGTTCATTTGTCAGAATGGACAGCTGCCAAGGAAAGACATGCCTGTGGATCCTAGGGTCTTCCCATGTGTCCAGATAAGGTGCACAAAGAGGAAGTTACCAGTATGGAGCAGAGTTTTATGAAGAGATTGTCAGCTACTCTTTCTTGCATTTTCTTGGCACAAGGAGTGGCGATAATTCTGTTGAAAAGATTAAGGTACAACGGTGGTATGTATTTTGCTCAGTAAAGGAGGGCAGAAGTTAGAGCTGGCAGGTACAGTCAAACAGTGCCAGTAGTTCATGTTGAAAACAAGTACCACCATTCACTTCAAAATACCTAGAAAGGAGGAAGTATGAAATGTCTCCTCTGTAACTGTTGCAGGTCTGGAAAAGGAACTTTCAAGTAATTGACTAGTAATAAATAAATAAAAATAAATCTTTCATGGGGTAGGACTACTTCAAGGGAAATAGTGTGATTTTCTATGTAAAAAAACCAACAAAAGCAAATTATGGTTTCCACACCATCATTTTACACTTTTTTTGTGAAAAGAGAGTACCAACAGTTACCCTTCTTTGCAGAACATTTTGAAATAAAACTGCAGAAAGCACTGGATGAAATCATTACTTATGAGCTCATTAGGACTGTTAGCAGAAATAGTAGAACCATTCAGCATATGGCACAGAAAACCTCATGTTTTGGAATGTTTACATGTTTAAAAATTCAGTGCTTGCAAGTGAATGAAGTGAGGTGGCTGCCCCACTTTCTCCTGCTGGAAAGGGAAGTTGTCCTGTCTCTGTAACCCCTAACATCAGTCTTGCTGTGTCTAGTCAGAGGAATTGTTCACTGAAGAACTGATGCACTTGAGGAAATCTTTGTAAAATGCTTTCTGCTAACAAGAATTTACAGTAACTATAGCATTATTACAACAGAAAGAAAATAATCCAAACAAGCAAAAATCACCATGAACAAGCATTGGGCCTCTTCAAATAAAAAAATAATTCCAGTAATTCTAGTACTCATTTTTAATGTAACTTTTCATCTGATTGTGTTATTTTTACACAGCAACACATCGCTCTTTTAGGAAGATTTCTGCTAAAACCAGAATGATGCTCAAAACATCAGCAACTCCTCTTCCTTTGAAATCCCAAACTCTTTCATAACTGAAACAGTGGAGGAGCAGGGGGCTCCATGGTGTCCAGAAGAGGCCTTACTACTGCCACTTGATTTTCAATGAAAAGTAGTCGGCCACTGCAGTACATGCTCTAAAACAGTCAGTGTAAGGAATATTGGCATGAAGATTGTAGAAAAGCTTGACTAGAGTAAATACTTATAACCACTTGTGAATTTTCTGTGGTATTCCTGCCTTACCACATGGAGATGTGTACTAAATAAAGTAATTTGGTGGTTCATTCTGACTTCTGCTGCATGAAGCTGCTCAGTTGTTTTGTCACAGCTATGGCCCTGTTTTCTCCCCTAATTTGTTGTGCTTGCTCAGTGAAATAGAATCCCACATCATTTCAGGCAAGTCTTGGAGAAGTTGTTTTCCTCGGTGCAGATGGCTTTTTCCTCCAGATGGGACAGGCAGTTAAGAGCTGCCTTATTTTTTTCTTAACCCTTCTGAACCATCTTGAAATCCTACTGATGTTATGACTGCAGTAGTGCCGTGCTTCTTGCCCCATAGGCAATTTTCTTATTTCTATAAGCTGTCATGCATGTCAGTCACAGCATTCACTGCACAGGCTCCTAGGTTGCTTTGGTTTTTTTGGTTTGCTTTCATGTCTGCTTTAACAAGGACAAAGTACAATTCAGCAGCACAATGACCCTTGGGAGATATCCCTGCTGGAAGCTCCTGGGATAGCTTGGCTCCAGTGAGAGTGCAGTCCTTCATGTTTGCATCTGCAGATGTTCCAGGCTTGCATCTTCGGCCCAAAGCAGTCAAGGAGAACCTGTACCGTGGCTATTTCCCTTCACCCTGCTTGTTTCATTTAGGAACACAATGAGCTGTCAAAATTTCCTGCCTTGTTTCCACAGAATCCTTCCTTTCCCTCTAAAAGGGATTATTTATCTAAAACTGCTAATTTCATAAGTTGTCAGAACAATTGTTTAGCTTGATTTTAAGGTTGAGAGCAGACATGTAAAGCTCTGGTGGACTGATTAAAGTTGCCCTCAGAGTCCTCTGTCAAAATAAAAAAAGAAAGTCTGGTGCGTTGCCATGAACAGCCTTTGCCGCTTGGAAATTAAAAATCATATGATACATTGTGCATCCAGTGCAATCCCTATCCTTAGTCTCTTTGTTGAGTTTAATTAAAAGTAGTAGGGAATTATATAAATGTTTTCCAAATATGTGAGCCAAGAAAAAATGGAGGAAGGGAGGTGTGGTTGATTTAGCCCACCATCACTTCCTAACTAATCTTTCTCTAATGATGTAGAGAGAGACTAGGTGGCACCTGATGAAGTATTTTGAAATAAGAGATTCATGAGGTAGAGCTACTTGATAACATCTTTGACTCATCAGAAACTTGCCTTCCCTGAGGATAAAGTTAATAAATAAAGTTAATAGTCATGGAATATAAAGATTTTAGTGGCTTTTCCTAAGTCAGCAGAGATACTGTGCATATGCGTTCCTATAGTTATTGATACAGCCCCAACGTATATTACCTGTAAAATAGTTGGTTGGAATCATCAGTAATTTGCCATGACTTCAGGTCTCCACTTTGCTGGTTAAGTAAAGCTCATACATATTTCTTTCTAGTGGCATCAATACCTCTCTTACTTTCTCCCTCTTTGCTGAAATTGCTTCGTCTGAGTACTTCAGTACATATGTACTATTTGTACATAAGTTGGCTAGTTGTTAGTTCTTTGTAAGACATAAGCAGCACCATGAGAGGAAGCTGGATTACCAGTAATAAGCAGGTGGCTAGGCCACAGAACAGTTTGAGCAGAAAAGGTGATGTAGTAGTAAACTTTTTTTAAAATAGTTGTAGCTGTATATACCTAGTATCTCCAACCTTTATGTTATTCTCAAGTATCACAAGTGCTCTTCTAGTTCTGTGTCAAGATCATCAATAAAAATTCTTCAGTACCATTCCCATCATGAGTTTTCTAAGCATCATAGAGTAATTGATCCCAAGCAAAAGATTCCTTTAGCTTTTTGTTGTTCTGGGGGGTTTTTTTGGAAGTATCTGTTGATTTAGTCATGAATGACATATTTATCATTGTGTTAAGGTAGTGGACTATTTGCAATTTCCTGTTAATTCATTGGTGCCTACAGAAAAACAAAAGCCTTGGTCAAGGCATGCTCTGAATTTACACACGTTCTTAATTTGCTGATTGCCTGTATTAGTAACAGGCTCGAGCCTGCCTGATTTTTTTGCGTTTATACAATGTATACCATATGCTTGCCATTCTTAACACTTTCTGCACATGCCAGCCAATCTGGTGGGCCTACCTGTGGCAGAGAGCAATGCTTTTAAATCTGGGCTCTGCTTTATGGGCTCTGGCTTGTGGGTGCTGATGAATCTTGCTTTGGTGTTTTACAAACTCTGCAGCTATTTGCTCCACCCTCTTGCCCTTTAACATGAGAATTGCTGGGGAATAGGTTCATACAGCTTCATTGCCACAGGCTGCATGGAACTGCTGATGAAGGTAGACCCATGTTATTGCCGTACCTTTGAAGTGGAGCAGCTGAAGACCAGGTAGAGGTTTGCATCTCCTGCTCCAGCTATCAGGAGGGATAAGTGGGGTCAACAAGAGCTTGAGTTGTTTTGGACTGGTTCCTTAGAGCGAGTGGCTGCCAAGCAGAAGCTGAGAACAAGGAACACGTGTTCCGTCTCTGGAAACAAAAAAGCAAAGCAAAAGTAAGGGTGAGAGAAAAAAATTTGTATTTATAAACAAAAGTGACTGAAATATACTGAATTTGCATGTATGCTTGTGTGTCTTTTGTACCTCTAAGGACCCCTAGAGGGCACAGAAGTTTTTTTCCACCTCAGATATTTACCTTAGTAATTCTACTTGACTTTCTTCCCTTAAACATAATTATAAGCACTTCTTAAGAGAATATTAGAAAGAAAAAAAATTGCAGCATCTAACTAGGTCCTTTTATGCTCCAAGATGTTTTCTTGTTTTTAAACGCAAGCAGTAGAGCTAGCACTAGCAGCCAAATTCTTAAATTATTGTTTTTAGTCAGATCCTATATTTGTATCTCAGAGGAAGCACAGTTCAAACTAATTAATTCATAATTTCATTGCAGACTTTGAGATAACTACAGTGTAAGCTGTATAATGCAGTGCAGGGGATATGCTTTCAACACTGTGGCCTCTGTTTCTGTAGAAGAGGAATCAGTTTGATGTAGAGCTAGAGTACTCTAACTGGAACCTCTAAAATCTTCAAACTTCATCTTATTTAAGATTTTTTAATATTTTGATCTTGTTCGTTGCCTATAAAGAAACAATTACTTTGCACTACAAGATATTTAAAGTTTTGGAAATATGGAAGTTACATCTACTTCTTACTATTTCCTGTCTACTTGCAAAGAGGTTTTGTAACTTTTATTCATCTGAAGAACATTTTTCTCCTCCCGCTTTGCCTATTTCATCAATATTGCATAGCAAGTCAGGAATTAATCAATCTGAATTTCATAGCAATACTAATTCTTAGTATTGTTTTGTCACTTTGTCATATTTAAATATACATCCTAAAGCTCTGGAGTAATGCTTATCTGGGAACATCAGGTTTCACTTACATAAAGCAGCTGCAGTGTTTGAGAAGAAGGCAGAGTGCTCAAAGACCAGAAAGTAAAACAAAAACAACCAATCAAAAAAAACTCCAAACAAGAACAAAACCCAAACAACATAACTTTAAAAAATCTTCATACTTTTTTAGGAGGATTTTTTCATCAACTAATGATTTTGAGATCAGTGCCACAACTTTGGAGGTCAGTTTTAGTGTGAGCCTAGTCCAAGGTTTGAGACCATGACAGTCAGAGTCTAAATACTCTTGCTTGGGAAAAAAAACAGACCTCTCCACTACTCCCGAAGCAATAAGAATCTGATTGCTGGGCAAGAAGCTGTTCAAAAGGATAATGTTGTGGTTTAATCTCAACCAGCAATGAAGGGGTTTTTTGTCTTTGTTCTGATAAGAGGATCAGCTCTACTGCTCTTTACCCAATTATCCAGGGATGTCATGGGAAGTGATTTTTTGGACCATAGTTTTCCCACTGGAGGAGTGTAACATCATGACTTTGTATAAAAAATAGATCTAGATCTAAACAGCAGAGAAGAGCAGCTGCTCCCTTCTAATGCCTCTGGGGATTTTGTGTTTTGCAGGAGATGCACGGGTGAGAGGTCAGACAGGGGTTCTCTCCGAGCGCCGTGGCTCCTACCCTTTTATAGACTTCCGTCTTCTTAACAGTAAGTGCAACCCTTCCTTCAGGTCTGTATGTAAATAAAAATAAATAAAAACCTCTATTGAAAGTATGTGAACCAAAGTATCTCATCTCATACATATCTGTAGTTCAGCTGTCTTCACACAGTCAGCATTAATAATTCTATTGTTCCTACTTGGTGTTCGGCTGTGAAATATTTTGATTGTGTGAATAGTGTCCATAAAGTTCAATCTGTCAAATGTAAATACAGTAGGGCCATGGGGTGTGCTGAAGGGGAAAGAGAGGGTGCTTCAGAATTAAAAAGATAAACCTCTGTGTCCTTTAGCCTCTTAGACAGCAGTTGGAACAGATTTATGTGAGTCTGTTATCCGGTCATATAGAATTGGCACAGAAGGGGAGCATGTGACAGCACTGACCAGTGGTTTACAATAACATTAATTTTTCCAACAATTAGAACCCAATCCAAAGCCCCATGGAGTCTTCTCATTGACGTCAATGGATTTTGGGTCAGGCCAGCAGTGAACATCTGTTAAAAATAATCTTAACCTCATTTCGATTGAAGTTATTTTGCCACTGCTGTAAATAACAGAGGGCAAATCCAAAAAGAATAAATTGAGACCCTGTTGGTTTTTTTTCACCTGATGAATTCTCTATGCTGATGCAGAACCATTATCTAGTGTGTAAAAAATTAAAATAAAATAAAGTAATAAAAAAACAGTGATCACTTAGTCTTGGGCCCTGTAACATTCAGCCTGGATGCTGTGTTAACTGCAGTGTTAAGATACAGGCAGATCTTGATGTGTGCTTGTGTACTGCATAGACTCGTCCATGTAACCTTTGAATAAAAAGGTTATTCACTGTCTTCATCAAAGCAGAATGAAACTCACTACAGTTATAATGATGACACTTTTAAGCTTCTAGAGATTGTACTTCTCATTAAAGAGCAATTATCAGAACAAAGTTTGAATTCTTTTTGTAAGTCCTTGTCTGGCTGCCTGTGGAAGGGAAAGGAAAGAGGGTGTCAGGGAGCAGGGAGGAAGCCCAGCACAAAGGGGGAGGGAGGGTTGTCTGGAAGTCAAGAGTAAAGAAGAGTTACTAGGAAGGGAAGGACGTTGTCTCTGATGAACTGCATTCATCCACACTGACAAAGTAACTGCTACCCAGCAAAGTGCTGCTATCAGTCTTGCTGGTAAAAGGTATTTTCTGGGTCGTAAGTCCATTGGAGGGTTTAGTATGACTGAGGCAGGAATGACAGGACAAAGGGAATAACTTACTGGTTAAGCAGAACTTCGAGGATAATTTAGTCCTGATTTCCCAATGAAAAACGTAAAGAAAAACCTATTTTAGGCTAGCTAGAAATAATACTGGTCATGCCCTTATAGACTGACAGAAAATAAAGCACTTTTTATTCACGATGTGGAAGTGGATGTACATTCACATTCGAGTGTGACTAAAGTATTTCTTTTTGATTTTGAATACATACATGTTATTTAAAATTCCATTCGTGTGTTCTTTCCTCTCCATCGTTAAAAAAACTAAAAACTACCCAAATTTTTTTCCTGGTGATAGGGCTCTCACTTTTATCCCGTGTAGATGAATCCTGCCATCCTTCAGAGCCTGCCAGCTTCTGAGAAATGCTGGTGCTGTCCATGGGCTGTGTAGGGAGACGTCCATGACAAGGGATATATTGGAGCAGGGCACTCCATGTAACACCTCTGCCGTAACTGCTGACCTTAAAAGTGGTGCCTCTTAGTGTATGCATCTCTCATCCAAAGGAAGGAGGGCACCTGGGATTTTATGTTCCTGTGCTCTTTGTCGTGCAGACCTCTGACTTATTCTTTCTACTATTCTTCCATAATCTGAAAAAAAAGTCAATGTAGCTGATCATGATCTCTGTGTAAGGAAAAACAGTGATCCTGATTTTGGATTTCCCATTGTTTTCAAGTTTTTATGTATTTACTGTTTTCTGTTCTAAGGAGTAGTGTTGGCTTAATTCTTCAGTGCAAAATGAAGTGAGATTTCTAGACACTTGACTACTGATTTTGTACATGGCAAGTGCACTGGGCTTGGCTCACTCAATGATCTGTAAGTAAATGAAGATGCTCAGTGTCAGAGCATGCAGACTTGTTTTGCAGGAAGTAAGACTTTTATATCGTTTGTTCATCTACATCTGTCTCTTAAATCCATATCTGCTGTGCATACCATATAAGCAGCAAAACCCATGGTGCTGCACATCCTATCAAAAAGAAACATATATAAATGTCACTACTGAAAATTTTTTTTGAAAAGTGCCTAACTGGTACTTGGAGTAGAATTTTTTTGCCATGTTGTATTTGTTTGGGGGCAGCTGATAGGCAGCAACTGTGTACTGAAAGCTAATAGACTAAAGGAGGGATGCGATAGAGAATATTATATTGCAAATATCCTCAGAAGTCATAAACATTTCTCCAGCTTCTCACTAACAAACTGAGCTTGAATAGTGATTGTTCCCTCTGTGGTCTGAAATACTATTCCAAATACTAATACCAGCCTTGTTTAAAGTAAGGGAAACCACTGGAGCTCATTCTTGGAGTTGACATTCATTATGAAAATTGACATTTACAAAAAATACAAGGCATTGATTTTAATGTCAGACTAAAGGTTACTTAAATGTGACTTTTTTTTTTTTTTTTTTTGCAAATTTGCAGATTCAGTCAAACTAGAGGATTTTTCCCTACTTTATCTATTAAGGGCTAACACTGACCACACCATATATTTTGGGTTTTTTCTGGATTCCTGCAGTAAAGTCACTGTTTGACTTAAGACACCATTAAGTCTTTTTGGATAGGAAAACTTCCTGCACCCTGAAAGTGGGAACTTCTGTAGCCTTGATCGAAACCAACTGGATTAATGTTGGCTTCTTGCTGTTTGACCTGATGTCAGTGATGCCATCTACACATCCCTCCAGTGCCTCTCTGGAATATATAGGAAGGTAGCGTTATTCCACCTTGTCTGTGCCAGGCTTTCAGGACCCTGAGCATTTTGCAGGATCCTGTCAGGAGGAGATACACGGCTTTAGAGTCTTCCTATCTTTTCTCTGACTAGTTGCAAGCTTTTCTAGGCATAGTTGCCATGGAGGGTTTGGGGACTCTTAAAATACTCTGGAATAACGAATGCAGAATATCCCTGTGTCACCAAGGACTCCTTGGTTATGTATTGTGAGGAATGAATGTTTGCCTCAGCCTCTCAAGTCCCTCCTGGAAACTTGTGGAGACCTGCATGGCTCTCTGTGGATCGTATTGGGCCAGAAGCTTGAGGGGAAGCTGTGTAGCCGCTCCTCTCCTGTGAGGAAGCTATGGCAGCTCATGCTTGTTGACAACCTGCTGTGAAGACACCCATAAGACAAGCTGACTGCCCCAGTAAAAAATAAGCTCAACATGACAGACCTGAGGCTCTGCATTCATTAGGATGCTTAATGAACAAATACCAGACTGTATGAACTCCTAAACTTTTTTTAAAGATAGAAATTTTGCATAGCCCTATAGGTTTATTAGAAAGAAAGGTAAGGATTTTTCTCTACAAGCAGATAAGGCAGTGGAAGAAAAAAAAGACTTAGCATTAGAAACTTACTTTTCAGAAGCAGTGAGCATGGAATAGGCAAGTGTTAGGTCCCCTGTAGCAGATGAATGCAATGTATAAATGAGGTAAAATTGATTCCAAATCAAACCTCACAAATTTTGGGGAAATTTGATTCTGAACTTGGTAGCTCAAGCTTGTAACTGAGCCTAATGCAGTTTGAAGTTAATGATGGCAGTTTATTGGCACTTCTGCATTTCTGTGAATTAAATGAACTTTACTATGTTCTCAGTACAAACAAGGAGTTAAACTGAATATTTGGTGTAATAATTTAGAATTTGAAGCACTTCTACAGTGAAAATTAATCCAACTTTTAGCCAAGTATAGTTTGGATTTGAGAAATAAAAGAACATAGCTGTAGTAAGTAATAATTTATTCTCTGATTCACAAAGTTGCTCAGTGAGTCATTCAACCAGATCCTTCCAGTGACTAATATGTATTGATTAAAATAGGTTTCATGATCTCATGATGAATTTTGTTTGTGACTGTGATGGTACATTTCTTCATTGTGTTAACCAGAAGTTTGAGGGAATTCCTTGTGATAAATCTAGATCTGCAGGTAATCATGTAGCAATAACCAAGAAGACCTCACCAGTGGCAATTATGTTAGACACTTTGTTTGATTGCCAACGTCAATTAAGTAGAATAACGAAATAACATTGTTTACAGCCAAGATGAGTATCTTATTATTTACAAATTTGCTTGTCAAGCTTTTAAGTCAGAAGGCAAGGAAGTTCTTAAGACTTGAACAGTGATTCTGCACTTTGTGCTAAGCTTTTCTCTGGATTGATTTTTTACTTGGAAATAACAAAATTGTTAGCCTCTTAACAATTTAGGCTATATTTACTTTATTTCTGTGTATATTGATCTAGGAGAGACAACGAGGAAAAAGAAGGAATGTATTATGTGATCTGCAAAATGGAGTCTCTGTACCCAAATTGTGATACCCGAAGAGATTTCTGCTTTCTTACACCTCGAACAACAGGAGCATAAGCATGGGATCTGCAAATATATAAAATGTCAAAACATGTCTGTAAATGCTCCAAAGGCTCTGTATTACTTAGGATCTTGATGTTGTCATGCAGGCAGAAGTTGAATCCAAAAGAATCCCACCTGCTTTGAGCTTAGCTTGGCAAATTAATTTACTATTGATCATACACTTCTAGGTCCAAATGGTGATAAGTGGTGGTATTAGGTACCATTCAGTGCTTGAGTGCTGTCTGATTTGAATCAAGCAAATATTGGTTTTCAGTTTGTTTGCAAATTAAGTTAATTCATCATGTACTTTGGAGGCACTTGATGAATTGGGTATTAGAGAAATGAAAAATGTTCTCAGAATTAATAGAAGATACAAAGTCACAAGAAAGTCTCCATCTCACAGAATCAAATCTGTGGACATTTGAATCTGTGGTTTCTGCCTGTCTACAGAAGGGTCCATTGCAAAATTTACATTCATTTTTGGATTTGGATTTTGAACACTCCAGGGCTTTCAGGTAGGGCTCATCTCCAGGGAAAATAAAACTTAACCGCAACCACCAACCCAAAACTGAACCATCAAGTAGTGCAAACCCAACTGAGTGAGGTTAAAAAGAGTTTGGTTAACTGTCTTGTTTTGTTGCCTTTGGCAAGAAAAACAAGTGGGAGTGAAAGATGCCTTTTTAGATATTTCTGACCTAGGTTAAATTAGGACGCTAAAAAGTCTTGTGAGGAAGTTCTAAGGGCTGATTGGATTACTTGGATCCCAACCCAGACTGTGGAGATGATTCCAAAGTTCCAGATGGTTATTAAATTAGAAAGGGAGAGATCTTACGAGGTCTGCATTATTTCTACAAAATACCTCTCTTAGTTCCTCGTGGATAAGTGCATCCAAAAGATACTCATCAACATGCCTATGACACACGGGCTTCTTAATCAGATAAGCTTGCATCTGACTTGAATGGGAAGAACATTTCCAGAACTGGTCAGCTTGTGGCCTTGCTATCAGTTACCTATTCAGGGAAGAGAAATTGGAATTCTCTTAATGTTTCAACATAGAGATTGTTCTCTGTTCTAGTAACAGTATATTGAAAAATTCTTGTCATTTGAAAGTCAGTCTGGTTCACCCTTTTCATCAAATAACTGCAAGGCTTTTTTTGTTTGTGGTGGTGGTTACATTTATAAGTGTTTTTGCAAGTGTTGTTATCTGCAAAATTTAATAACAAGGTTTGATTGAAAAATATATTCTACTTCCTGCCATTCATGCTCCTTGTTTAGCTTTACAGCTACATTTGCAGAAAATGAAAGCCAGAATGTAAAACTAATTGATGCACATGACCTCATGTGGTAACAACATGCATCAGTTTGGGTTTTGAATGCTTCAGGATAACTCATGAGAACAAGCAAAACAAACAAAAATACTAGGTGTGCTTCACACATAAAGTTTTAGTGAACACTGAGCTGATTACACACATTTGTAACTTACTTTTTTAGTACAGATTTGGAATTCAGTGAACTCTGAATATCCCTTTAAAAGTTTCCAAATGATGTGTGACCCATTCTGCCGCCCCACCTTCTGTTCTCTGATTAGAAAAGGGAAAGGATATACTGAAGATAACACTGAGGATACTTTCCAAATGACCAGAGGAAAAGAAAGAGCAAGGAGAAGGGATCATTAAGATGATAAATGAAAGTTAGATTGGCTGTTATTACTGGTTATGTTGTTTTTTCTTAAGGGGAATGAAGGAGGAGGGGATGTACCATTTCCCCTTGGAGAAACTATAATCGGCTATAGAACATTTACAGTTTTAGGAAGAAAAGATCCTGACTTTGCTACTGTACTAAGATTGAAATGGCAAAGCAAAGGTTCATATTGAAATGATAACAAGTTTATGACAAAACAGAACACAACATGCCATTTCCTAAGAACTTGGAGATGTTTGTTTGCATAAGGGTGAGTGATAGCCCAAGTAAAGGCTGCAAATTGTGAAGAGAAGCACATCTAAATGCATCTTAAATTTGGATTTAATGTATTCCGCTTCCTGTTATTATGGTAAGTGTTCTGTTACCTAAATGATCTTTGAAACACTAATTTGTCCACTAATTTCTCATATAATAGGGTTATTCGGTACATAAATTGGATTATCAGCAAAATTCTTAAAATCTACATTCTCTTTCAAACAGTATCAAAACAAATATATTTTGGGATGGGAAGGAAATTGAATGACTACTGTTCTTCAAGATGCCAACAACTGTGCGGGAACTTTATGATTCGGATCCCTTACAAGCCACCATCACTTCAAGTGATGTTCAAAGAAGGGGAAGCTTCAAGGTGACGTAGAAAGTCAGTGTCTCAGAACCTCTCCCACTAGCCAAAGATGCACACGAGTACCTCCCTTTGTAAACGGAGCTCTGAATTGGTTTTGTGGGCATGGTTGAAGAATGGAATTTTTATAACACAAATTTTTTGGATTCCCATGTAGTTTGAGGAAGTCACATGAGGATTTCTACATTTACAAAATTTCATTACAACACTTCTTTATCTGTAGATATGATACAGTGCAAGGTGTTCATCACTGTCTTCTGAGTTGCAGTGACCAGTGTACATTCAGATGATAAAATTGACACAATCTTTCTATTTTTGAATCAAACTTGTTTGTCAGTTTCAGACACCAATCACAGATGATTGAGAAGTATAGCTCTTGGTCCTTCTACACTAGACTAAAAGCTTTTAAGGGGCTGTCCTTCCACAAAGGTGTCTGGTGCTTTGTGCATTTTCTCAGGCCTCTCTTCAAAGCTGCAATGGTTTCTTTCTGAAGGCTTTTTGGACTACAAGGCAAAACATATCAGGAAGGCCTAGACAGTACAGAGTGAAGAGGTGTTTTATTCTTCTAGGTTATCAGTGCTTTCTCCAAAATTCAAATTTAAAATTTTAAGTTTGCCACTGATTTTTAGATTACCTCTGTAAGGTACTTGTATACAGTTATCCTTAGTAATGCTACTCTCATTTTTTGGGTAATAGGATAAAACTGTAATGTAAGAGGATATCAGGAGGGCATAGCTATTTTTTTTCTATCATCAGGGCTATGCACTCTCCTTTATAAGAAAAATTCATCAACCAAGCATGCAATGAAGGTGCTGAACAAGACTTCAACAAATAAATGCGTGGCATGATTTTACATACAAAAAAGTGGACAAACACGTATTATTCCTCCTAAGTCAATTACACATCTCTTGGGCTGTCAAAGAAAAGTTTTCTAACCAAATGTCAAGCCAAGAACCAGTGTGGAAGATTAACCTCCATAATGTGTAGGACCAGAGGCAAACTCCCAGCATCGTTGCTGTTTGCAAACTGTCTAGACCTTAAATTGCAGGACTCATCCTCTCACCTTATGTTCTGGATGTTCCAGCACTTTTCTACCCATCCTGCCCGACTCTTCAGGCATACAGTGGCTGTGTATGAAATGCCTTTGCATCCTAGGAAATAGGGAAAAGGTATTATGAATTGTGTGAGTCAAAGGTAGCTGCTTGAGGACCTGCTATATTCTGCATCCTTTTGGAAAGAAGAGGAAAAAAATGTTTTCTGAATCAGTTCTCTCTTGAAAATTAATAAACCTTTTGTTATCCACTTATGCTGTTGGATGACCTTTTTTTATTGTATGTTGAAGTGCAATAAAACAAAAAAAGAGGTGATACTGTGAAGAAAAAGTCTCTGTTTCAGGCTCCGTTTGAATGCGTAACCAACTTTGTTTACTTTGAAAAAACAGTAACACTGTAATGAATGTCTGGTGCAGAGTTAAGTACATCCTTGTCCAAGTTTGATTTATGTAATTGTTTCTGGATGTTAACCATTGTTAACATAACCTCCATCATTTTTATATTCATGCTGCCTGTGGGCATGCGCTAGCTAAGCTGTGTGAAAGAAATGTGAAAGAAAACTGGTAGCAGTTCCCAGTGCAGGAAACCTCCTTCCCTGAAATAACAGAGGTTGGTGTGCAGTGGGCTGTAGATCATTTTAAGGGGGGGGAAGATCTGTTTAACTGGAGGAACTTTATCTGGAGAGAGAAGGCAACCATTGATTCCTGCAGCTTATTAACCTCTTGAGAGCCACGTGCAGTATACAGACATCATCCATAGTCTGCTGGTGTGTATATACATGATGTGGCTATCAAATTACCTGAAGAAATATGCAACCACTTCTGTTTTCTGCTAAAACACATCAGGAGATACGCAGTGAGCTCAGGCCGCCTGGGCTTTTGAAGGTAGAAGTTGAACTTTGTGAAGAATGCTTATAAAACGCTTCTTTGAATGTGTATGTAATTGATACAAGATGTTTGTGTAGTTCGTACAATAATTTTGTTCGGTATACAAAGAAGGGTTTCTCCAATGCCTTAGCTAGGCAGTAACTCTGTAGCATATGAGAATGGACATCTTTTAAGAGGTACAGGTAATAGAATTTTTTTTAGATAAACAAAACATTCAGAAGTTGCCACAATGATTAAAGATAAACATAGTTCTTAAGGGAAGTTTTATGGGTATAAACAAAAGACATTCTTGTTTGTCTTTCATATTCATTTCAAAATTGCTTGTAATTACTAAATCCTTCACATGTGAGCTTTACAGCTTGTGTTCTTCAACCAGATGCTATAGCATGTGTTTCAGTACTCATAGTTGTATAGTTGAAGTTCAGGGATATCTGCAGTGATACTCTTAATTCACTTTGTAGTTCAGTTTCACCTAAACGTGCTCTATGACTTGTATCATGACTTGTCACCATCAAAATTTTATATTCACAATTTAAATTTACAGTTGTCAGTGAAGAAGTTATATATTCGGTGTATTACTATATTGCCCTTAATTTTGTCTTATAACTGCATCTCAATGTTGTGTTAGCTGGTGGATCCCAAATGTTAGGACTGGCTCTTTGCTTCTAGGAAGTTCATGTGCAGCTGCTAAGCTGAGGGCAGAATTTGAGTGTTCACTCTTAGCTGTTTCACCTTTTTCTCTTCTATTTTAATCAACTTTTTTCTGTCGACTTCATATGGTTGTGCTTTTCTGTTTTGTTTTACATTGATCTGGAGAGGGGAAAGAGAAAATGCTGATGAGATTATACTAGTTGAAGGTGTGTTGTGCTCAGAAAAGGGCAGAGTCTAAGTCCGGTTTTATGCAAGACACCATCATAATGAGATGCATTATTGTAGATGTCATAGTAATCTATTATGGAGCATAGCAATCATCTGACTAGTCTTGTGATTCATAAACAAATTAATTATTACTGACATGACCCAAAGGATGTGATTTTAACATACCCTTTTGAGTCAGCATTCAGAGTTTGCATGTGGATAGGCTGGAGTGAGGGATTCAGGCTGTTATGTCAAAAGGCCAGATTTGAAAATACATTTACTACTATTCTGTATCAGCATTATGAAATTCCTCCCTTGTGAATAAAAATACAGGGTAACAGATTATTGTGGGTAATCTTTTTTGCAGAATGTATTGTATGTAATACAGTGCTCACCTGAAACATCAAGTCATGTTTCAGGGGCACTGTGTGCTGATGACTTAAATTTGAATTGAGACCAATGACAACCATACAGAGCAATGAGGAGCAAGTTTGATGCTTGAAGTCAGTTTCATAATAAGAAGTTACTTGTTTCCACCTGATGTGTTCGTGCTTTGGCAAGTACTGCTGAAATGATCTTGTAACCCAAAGGGTAAAATAACCCCCTCCTGATAATCCAGTGTACAGCTGCTTGGTGGGGCTCAGGCCAAACCTTCACCTTCAGATCAACCATAGCAACTCTATATGTAAGTTTTAAAGACAGTTTAGGAAAATGCAGGTGGTAATTTCAGTCATCTGTTTTTAACTGAAAAAAACAAATATTAACTTAGATAATAATTAGTGGGAGCAATTACTAGTTTTTAATATACAAAAGTAAAATTTTTTACACCTTAAAATTTGAACTTGTTACCTGAAAGTAGTGTCTGTTTGGGGGCAAAGATAGAAACAGGAAAGTTGAGAAACAGCTAACATGAATTTAAAAAGTGAATTTATTTTAAGAGTGTCTTGTTATCCAGGAATTAAACTAAATGCCAGCCATTTCACAGCAGCCCTATATAAGTGAAAATAAATACAATAACAACTCTACTGGTTCCTCCACACGTCACTGCCACTGGGCAACTGTTCACACCTACATTAGTCGTTCCTTCAACAGGCCATGAAATTGTTCCAGCTTTTAAAATGTGTGAGAGAATTAAGGCAGGTGCTGTCACATCATAAATGAAAACCTAACCTTCAGGCTGGTACAGTAGTGGCGTTGTTACTGTTTGTATTCTGGAAAACACATGGCTTGTCAAGTTGCAATAAAATTATTTTGTGCTTTTATATTGTTAAAACTCGGTGGGGTCTTCAGACTGCCCATGAGAACCGTGAGACATACTGGTGTTGGAATTTATATTGGTGCTCAGTATGCAAGAATGGTGATTTTTGATGTTGTTACCAACTTAGTGTTGCTCAATAGGTATTGGATTACTTAATAAGAGAGAAACTTGCTACAGAAGGTGCTCACAGCTTCTGCTGTGGAGAAATCAAATACTGAACCATCTATGATCCTAAAAAACCTTAACGACTTCTTTGAAAACACTCTCAGAATAATACTACACATAAAAACAGCAGACAAAGTGATATTTTAATTTCACAGCAGAACAAATGTTCAGGTTTTTGTCATAAAAGGAGATGGAAGGACAGAGGATACAGAGAGCTGTCTTCAGTGCATGGATATTTTTCATGAGGAGTTATTTAAACCTGAAATCCAGTAAATTGCTATGGAGCTTCTTATGTCAAGAAATTATTGCTGTTTTCTCAAATGTGTGTTTAATCTTCAGTTTCTTACAAGGTTTGTCTTACGAATAAAACGGTATTGAGTCTTACTACATTTGACCAACTGTCCAGTTTCTGTCCTTTTTCCAAAGCTTACACTAGACTGCAAAATGAAAATGCCACAGCTATATGTGAGGTTCTGTTAGAAGTTCAGATTAAATTATCTAAATAATTACGAATTTAAGAAAACTTGCATATTTTTCTTACTAACAGTAAGGTAATTTAATTACTCTAATTAGTGATTTAATCACTGTACAAAAACTGCTGTGGATTTTGTGTCACATTTAGCCCTATATGAAAATCTCTTAATACAGCATTAGAGATTTAGAATTATCCTGGTACTGAGTGAAAAGAACATATTCTGTTGTGTAATGCCTGTATTATCTAAATATACCTGTTTTCCTAATTGCAGAACTAAAATATTTTCTTCACTTATAATTTGCCTTAATATGTAGGAAGGACAGACGTCATTAAAATAGGATTATTATCCTAGTCTTATTTCTTTCTCTTTTTTATGTAATTTTCCAAAAGTGGGTCATGCATTTATGTTTTCAGACTATATTTTGAGGTCTCTTTTGGTGTCACTTTTTTGGTTATACCCAAGATCACCTTGTACACTAGTGCTATGCAATTTTTAATATATTCCAATGACACTCCTGTGAGGTAGCAAGGTAATGCTATTTTTTTGTATACCTGGGGAACAGGGGCACAGAAAAGTAGGAGCAGCTTTCCTGTACCTAACTCTGCCTTGTAATTTAGGCTTTCTCGAGTCTCCTACAGTTAGGTGATATATCAAACAGTCTCCACAGTGACTCACCTTGGATCACATTAAAGTCTGTGGCAGGCAGTGTACTGAACTCAGATCTTCCAAGACCTACTTTAGTAGGCCTTTTACTGGATTGTGTCTCCTTTCTGAAATAAGCATAAACATTTTGATTTTTGTATCACTGTTCTAATGTTTTTGATATTTCTTTTATTAAATAATTGATAATGTCATCCATCATGTTGGTTTGCATGGTTTCCATGCTGTTTGCTTTTCACAGATACTACACTCTCAGGGGAAATCGGCACCAAGAAAAAAGTGAAAAGACTGTTAAGTTTCCAGAGGTATTTCCATGCATCCCGGTTGCTGCGTGGAATTGTACCACAAGCCTCTCTGTACCTACTGGATGAGGACTACCTTGGGCAAGCACGGGTAAGAAAAGTCTTCAGATCTCCATTTCTTGTAATAATATTACAGAGAGTGTCAGTTTTGTTTCGGTCTTCGGATAAAAAAGATCTTTCTGAAATGACCCATGTTACGCGCCTGCCTCACAGCAAACAGAGACTGTCCATTTCTCTTTTATGATTACTGCTTTAAAAGCTTAGCTCTCAGAACAACAAGAAAATACCTACATCTATTCAGCATTTTCAGATTCCAACAACCAAAATTATAATCTGGATTTATCAGAGGATGAAGGATCTCTGCCTAAGTTACTGATTTAAGTAAGTGCAGCCTTGAACACAGGATTTAGTTCATCCACTTGAAAAAAAACACAGGCGTCTCTCAGCTGGTCTGGAACAGCTATTAGGCAACCCACAACAGCCCTCCATAATGGCAAAGGCTAGAAAATGGAATATTCACTGCAAAGAACTTTCACAATGATCAAAATACAATTATCTTATTTTGCAGCTCTTACACTTGCTTTGAATGGTATTTTCTAACAAAACTTGCAGAAGTAATGGCAGTGGGATTATTTGCCTAGGCAATTTGTCTTCTTTCCAAAAGAAGATTATATGCCAGGTGTTAGAAAGTAATTAAGAATCCAGAACAGGTTTGAATATAGACTGAGAGATTGGAGTGAATGCATATTTCATTCACACATTGTAGGTCATAGAGCTAGTGCAGACTCAGTTTCTTGACTGAACTGATGTAGCTGTAAAAACACTGTATATAGTGATAATGATGGATTCTTCTGCATGTCTGAGTGGGCTTCACAGTAACACTGTATCTAAGTTCATAAAAACTATTCCTGTGTGGTGTTTTGTTTAGCAAATTGTAACTCTTATTCACCATGAGATCTAAGATTTTAAAACACTGTATTAAAAACCTTAGAAGGTTTGCACTAAATTGATTTGGGGACATGAAAGAACAATAAAGAATGTGTGCAATAGAAGGGAATATTTTAATAATATTTCAGTTTATGTTATTTCTTTTTTGGAGCTCCATTTAGAAGCTGTTTTCAGTGTTAAGTTCAAAACCTCCTCAGCTAAAACTGCAAGTGGTATTTTATGCAGTACAGCTGCATTTGGTGCCTGATAGCTGATATTTCAAATGCACCTCTATAGTTTTTCTGAAGAAGACTTTACAGAATCACAGAATATGATGAGTTGGAAGAGATCCACAAGGATCATCAAGTCCAACTTCTGGCCCTGCACAGGACATCCCCAAGAGTCACACCATATGCCTGAGAGTATCATGCAAGCATTTCTTGAACTTCGTCAGGCTTAGTGCTGTCACCACATCTCTGGGGAGCCTGTTCCAGTGCCCAACCACCCTCTGGGTGAAGGACCTTTTGATTTATTAATGTGGAATAATAATTAAAATCTGCTTTACAGTTTGACACACCAGTCATTTGCCTTTTCATATTTGTTTTTTCCAGCATATGCTATCCAAAGTGGGAATGTGGGATTTTGACATTTTCTTGTTTGACCGCTTGACAAATGGTAAGTAATCTTTTAAGTCTCACATACGACTTTTCAAAAAATCCCTAATTAGTTATTTTTCTAAACATTTCCAGTTTATATTATTATCAAAGAGAAATTGGCCACATTTGACTTCTCTTAAAATCATATCCTGGAACTTCTTCTGAGTTCTGCTGAACTATAGGGTAATGTTTAAAGTGTTCTTTTGTATTAATCTAATCTCTTGCATTTGTTGTAGTCACCTTTTCAAGAAGGTGTTTCTGTTTCCTTTACCTGGGAAATTCCCAAGCTACTTTAAACATACCTGTTGAAAAATAAATCCAGATCTCCACAATCAGCAAATTTCTATCAATACAAAAGACCTTTAAGTGAAGATACCCATGCTTCTGTTCAGCAGCAAAAATTAGGAAATTCATTAAGACAGTAAAAATCTATGAAGTGTTTCCTCTAAATACATGCCTGTAACACTCCACCCCACCCCCCTGCTCAATGTCTAGGCAATACCTCTTGATCAAGTGACTACTGAAGAGGGTCTCCTCTTTCTGTATTGCTCATAAAACTGAGATCCCTCATTCCTCACCCCCAATCTAATTAGGTTTAGCTGTGGCAGAAGGTGTTGGAAGAAGTTGGTTTAGAGGGTCATTCAGCTGAGTGACTGGCAGTGAAGAGTGGAAAGGACTGCAAATGGCCTGGAAAGCAGAAAAATAGTTCTTCTAAATTACCCTGCTCAGTAGTCAAGACCAAATAAGTCTCCACATCCTCTTCATACAAACATTTATTTTCTTTCCCAGGTTACGTTAAATAAGAAGCATTGTTCATATGTAGCATGGGTTGGTTGGTTTGGGGTGCTTTTTTCTAACTTTTCTGGAAACACTGGTGCTCAATTAAGCAGTGCAAACTTTTTAAAATACTGTTTGTCTGTATAGTTGATCATGTAATACTAGTTAGGCTCAGTTTTGCCAGTAATGGATTTACAGAAAGGCCAGTGTAACGTTACATTACATTTACGGCCTTGAGACCGTAAATGCTGCAACTCATTTTTACTGTCCCCGTCATCATTGTGAGATGCAGCTGTAGCTGAGCTAGGTATATGGATTAATTAAATGTTTGTACAGCCATTTGTAAAATCAAAAATTAATTACAAACTGATTTTTTTAGTAATTAATTAGTACAATATGGCAAACAAAAGTAGCAGAAAAGCCATTCTCCTTTTTGTTGTTTCTGGAGGACCTGAGTGATGAAGATGATGATGTTCCCAAACAAGCCTGTCAAAAGATTTCCAGTTAAAACCATGTCAGTTGGCCTTCTTCCAGTTAAAACCAGTTTGCCTGTGTCATGTTGAAACATCAAATGCGACTTTATGCCATCTAGTCGCAATGATGACACTCCATTGATACAACTGTGACATCAACTCTTGATTATGTATAGGAGTAATTTCTCTAAGTGACTTGTTGAGTATATGAGTGTCAACTAAGTTCATAGGATAGGAGCGAAGGTGGTAGGAGCTGGCTAATAGGAAATTACCAAGATTTTTAGTCTTGCTTGATTTGTAACTACATGTTAAGGGAACCTAAGAGTTGTTTCTTTCTGCTTTTAGGAAACAGTCTTGTAACACTGCTTTGTCACCTCTTCAATGTGCATGGACTTATTCACCATTTCCAGTTAGACATGGTTACATTACACAGGTTTTTAGGTAAGTGCTTACCTGAGAGCCATCTTTGGATGAAGTTTACAGCCTAAGTAGAGCATCAGAGAAGGCACTTGCTTGGTCTGTGTATCTATGTAGAAATCATGATGTTGTGGCAAAGATTTCAGTAAAACATTTCTGTGATATATATTGGCATACAGTTTACAGGCACTAAGGTACTTGGTTCGGTACCTAGTCAATGGAGGGACTTCAAAAAGCTGTGCATTGGGCTGAAGCATCCCAGTACCAGAGCTGAAGTGGGGATTTCTAATGAAGTATGCCATGCAGAGATGTGGCTGGCTGTAGGGCCACGCAGACAGGGAGAGAGACACTGCAGAACTTACCCATGAACAGTACAATTGTGGTGCAGTATAATTATTTTAGTGACTAACAGACCACTGAGACCCGGGGCAGTTAAAAGCTTATGTGCAAAATTTAACAAATTATATCAAGCTGTCTGCACTGAATAGTGTTGATGAAAGCCCCTGCTGCTGTTACTGCCAACCTAAATATTAGCCCCATGCTGTCAGCGGACTAAAAGAAGAAATTGGCCAAAATCAATTACTTTTTGCATCATGTTATTTATGCAGTTGAATGCCAGTTTGTTAGGCTGTCAGAAGGAGTTTCCAAAGCAGGGTCTCTTCTTTAAGAGTGCCTAATTGTCACGTCTGGAAAGCATTCCTCCAGTGTGGAGACAGGCAAAATCTCCCTGCTGTTTTTAACTCCTGTGGGCAGCCGTGGACAGTTGGGTAATTAGAGCTAGCGATACTTATAGTTCAAAAGATTACCCACTGTACCTCCCAACCCCTGTGAAGCTGGAAACAAACAGAAGGCTAGGACTGTCTTTAGACAGTCTAGATCTATGAGAGCACTTCAGAGAAGATCACGTGCAGCTTCCAGTGTTCATGTGGTGTTGTCCCTAATGATGCAGGCACTGCTGCAAGGAACAGATGTGTGTGAAACACACACCTCAGTGATTTTCTATGTGAGTGAAAGCTGGGAGTTAAAAGATGACTCCTGGTCCAGCTGAAGCAAACTAAAGTAAGAGAGGCTGGTATTTTAAAATGAACACACAATGTGACTAAAATTATCACAGAAGATTTTGCTGTGAATACCCCAATGCTGTATCTTTTGATGCTGGGTGATATAGAAATGCCTTCGGCTGTAGTTTATCACTCGAGTAACAAATGATGCCAGGATATCAGGGCCTTACTCCCTGCTGCTGTAAAATAGGTGATACTGCCTTAATGGCACTCTGCTACCCTATGACAGCAGCCTAAATAATTACACTCCATTGTGGATAAATTTGCCTCTCTTCCTTGTTTATTTTACTCCTGAATGAGAGCCTTCACAAAGACAAGAAAGAGTTGATGTGTGCACTAGGCTCAGCGTGTCCCCTTGGGCCTCACAAATCCTTTCATGCATTTTTCCTCTGAAGGTATCCCAATAAGAGCAGCAATCTAAATAAGCTACAGCTATTTGAAGAAACTCCTTAGGCAGCTGACTGCAAAACCTCAGATTGTATTTTAAGTCCAGTTCCCACTTGTGGCCATGGCATCCAGAGACAAAAGGATCTTTGTTTTCTGTTTTGATTCCCAGTTATGGTTCAAGAAGATTACCATAGCCAAAACCCATACCACAATGCTGTCCATGCTGCTGATGTCACACAAGCTATGCACTGCTATCTAAGGGAGCCCAAGGTAATGATAACCTTTCACACTGATGTTGCTTTCAGATGATTCTCAAATTTTTTCCCCAGGATTAAAATAAAAACACAAAATGATATTTTTAAATAGCAAAAAGTGACTGCATGCTGGAAGTCAGCAACAAGTCAGGAGCAGTGTCCACTGCAGATTACAGACATTTCAGTCAAACTACTAGAGTCATCATGCAGGAAACATGGCTAAGTGCTGACATATAAGCTCCAGCCACCATGACAATGTGTACTAGCCATGCACCACTGGCTGCAGGTCTTCTCCCGTCAAACTCAGCAGAAGGCAATGCTTGCCTGTGCCTCAGTCACCTCAGGGCATAAAGTTCTCTCATCAGTATTTCAATATACCAAATTGAGCAGTGCCATGCCAGGAAAGAACAAATAATCCCTTCAGATGGGTCATGTGCAAGGATGTCCTCTGCACAAGTGAACAGCAGCATTTGACTGCTGCAGCAAGTCCTCGCAGTGTAAGGGTGTGACCTTGCCTTATGTTACTGGAAGGCATTGTGATACTGCAGTGCTGAGACATGGTGTAAAAACATAACTAATCTTTTCTGGCTTGACTTAAATGAAAGGACGTTCTGCTAGAACTAGCAGCTTGTTACACCAGAATAGAGCATTGGAAAGTGAGGGCAGAAGCAGGCCCCACCTTTCCTATATTTTCATCTCCTGCAAGATCTGCAAGTCCCTTTCATCAAGAAGTGCAGAGGACAGCAAACATCCAGTACCTGTAACATTACTGCTCTTCAGTTCTCATCTTGGAATGCTTCTTTCATCTCATAGACCTGTACTCTGTACAGACTCTTTGGGCTGGTAATAACCACCTCAATCTCAGAAACAGGAAATGCTAAGACTTCCATCCACTTCCTTTCAATTATAACAAAATTTGCTTCTAAATGAGCTCTGTAGCAGAAAAAATCTGGACAGCTTTTTAAACTTGGATTTTTGAAGCTAGAGAGGTAAGCTTTGTTCTCTGACAAAATACATATACTTGAACTGAAATATCTAACAGCCTAGTTTGAAATTTCAAAACTTGTTAAACTCTGCATTTTATAACACAATGCTGTGCTAGAAAAATGAAGCCTGATCTGTGGTATTACTAAATACTGTGTGAGGCAGAGCTCTCACCATGTATGCTAATGTATGCCAGTCTGACAGTGTACCTGTTTGCTTTTTTAAACTGAATGTTTGAGTGCTCAAGCACTTCCACTATAAGAATCCTTATATTGCCATGAATGGTAAAAGGGAAAAGAAACACAAACTAAGAAAACAGGACTATATAGTCTAGTATCTTTGTAGATGTTTGCTCAACAGTCACCTTAAAATCATTCACAAAATTTATTTTGTATTTGACATTTGTATACAAATGCCTACAAACCCAGCAATGCCATGATGTCAGCTGGTTTGTTTATTTGCCAAAAAAAAAAGTGTTCCCTGTGCCTGTTGTGATTAATGTGTGTGATGATTCAGCTTGCCAACTTCCTCACCCCGTCGGACATCATGCTTGGACTGCTAGCTGCTGCAGCTCATGACGTGGATCATCCAGGGGTCAACCAACCCTTTCTCATTAAAACTAAACACCACCTTGCCAGCCTGTACCAGGTAAAACTGCTCATCAAGTTGCTAATATGAAAAACGGTGTCGAAAAGAGTTTAAGTAATTTGTGGTGAACTTTTAAGGCCAGAATCTGGCAGTGGGAGAATGCTGATCAAGTCACCCTGCACTTCAGAGTCTGAACAATTTTGGTTAAGCTCCTTACTGGGTGTCACTTCTTACAACAAAGCCGATACACATGAGAAAAAAGGTGGAAATGTCAGACATTTAAGCCAAATCATTTGCCTGAGTTATTTCTTCTGTGTATCACCTGGGGTGAGGAACTGTGGGTAGGAGATTTAAAATCTTGACAAGGTAATTTGTACTTCATCTTCAGTGAGCAAGTAAGCAGCAGGCATGCTCTAAATTGGCATTGCATTAAAAGAAACTTTTGGTTCATATGGCTGTAGTAAAATTAAATACTTAATCAATGCTACTTAAAAAAAAAAAAAAAGAAGATACAGGAAACCAAAAGAAAAGTTGTAGACATTTAGAGTATGCTATGAAGAAAGAACTTAAAAACAGCCACTAGGTCACACCACAGGCTGTCTAGACCAGTATCCTGTTTCTAAGGGCGGGCAGTAAAAGATCTCAGAGAGAAACTTAAGTCTGGGTTAAGTACAGAGTTATCCTTTACCTGGTATACATCCTTCCAACTCTGGCAAGCAGTAGTAGAAAACTTTTGAAACAAAAACACAGACCCTTCTGTTCAATAGCTACCTATACCTAACTACCTATAACTACCCTGCTGCCTGATTTTTCAGGTCCCTTTTAAATTTTTTTAAGGTTTTGACTCATGGCAGTCATTGTAGCTCTATTTTATCTACAACTCAAGCAAGGTTTGGGTTTTCCCATTACACGTTACACATTGCATTGTGTAATGGTGCAACTGTCCTGCCCTCAGGTAAAGGAATAGGCTGGATTGTGAGAGCTCCAGCTGGGCCACAGTGATGCTCAAACACTAAAGACTTTGTGACTGGCCTTATCATAAACTGATGCAGCTTGTTTCATCACACCCATATGTGTGTGCTTCATTTTATTCCAGTCTTTTCTAAATGTCAGGCCAGGAGAATGAGGAGGGAGAAAAGCCAGGGGCTTAGGCTGGGGGACTTTGGGAGTGTTATGTTAACGATTCTTTGAAGAAGAGTATGGAGAGCCATTCCACAAAAAGCCTTGTCCTGTGAAAAGGTACAACAATTCCTTCTCAAATTAAAAGTGAGAAACACTAATATGTAATTAGGTTGAAATTCAGGCTAATCTGAAAGAAATACAGCTAAAATACTCTATCTTGAAGAGGTGGTTTCTGCTCAGTTGACAGAGCTTGAATATACTTACAGTTGTCTTTTGGAAAGGGCAGTGACAATGCAGAAAATGCAATCTTTCAACAGCAAATGAAATTTTAAGTACTCTACTTAGGGACATTTCACTGGCAAGTTTGACTTATTTATCTGAAATTGATCCCAGCTTATTTTGAAAGATTTTAGTAGTATACAAGACATGTATGCCAATAAAAATAACTGCTGGAAAAATGTTTTGCTGAAAACATTTTTAGTAAAAAATTTAGGTTCAGTGAATAATCTTTAAAACATTTAATATCTGCTTGAAACTGAAGCAAAAAACAATTCTTGGGTTTTGGGTTTTTGAGTAGTGGAGCCACAGAACTGCTGAGATTAATGAGAAAAAGGATCAAATGAAAGTAAGTTTTAATATAGCTTGCAGTCATCTGTCACTGGGATAGTGAGGTTATCCATGTATGGCATCTCCTTGCTTTTGATTGTTTGACATTTAAATTAGTACTTTACATTTACATTTGGAAGAAAAGGTTTTGTGAAATAGGTACACCAGTCAGTATTTGATAAAGATGCAAAGTGTTCTGACAGCTTCTGAAGTGCATATATGACAAGGGTCACGTTTCAGAAAGATAAGTGATGTCACCTAGGACTTCAGCGCTTTCAATATTTATTTACAAACTAAAACCATATTTTATGATACAAGACTTTTTTGTAATCTGTAGGGTAATTTCCACAAGAGTCTATTGCATGTGATTGCATGCACTGTAATTTTCCACAAAAATAAAAACACTTCATTCACGTCTCCAGTATTACAAAGACAGTTGAGAGTATAGAAGATGACTGTAGGGGTCTGGAGATCACATAGTTGTCCTGTGAGGAGCACAACAGCATTTCTTGTTACATGATGCAGACTTTGCTTCTAACTTTTATTGTCCAGCTTTTACATGAAGGATGGGAGTCTAGAGGTGTGGAAAGATCACTTACAACATCTGTAGTACAAAACAGGTTTTAGAAAACTATGAAAGAACACTTTACAACTTTAATATAGATGTATATAAGCTGGAAATAGGAAAACGTTTGGGGCATTGGTTATAACAGTTCTACTTAAAAGCACCATTTCTAAATGAAATGTCATTTTTGGGTATTTAACATCACGTGGTTAAATCAACTACTCAATGACTAAAAATAGATGACCAGATTGAAAAAAATTCTGATCCTCTTCAACTTTGAATTAAAATTGCAGTTTACTCTGCACCTAGTTAATAGCAAGTCTTCCTGTCTTACTGTTCTTTCCCAAATGCGTACGTCAAGTGCAGTAGTTTGAGTACCTTGGGGAAAGCCACAGATTGGAGATACTGTTAGTTTGAGTAAATAAACAAAGGGGTTTTTTCCTCACATTCCTGAAGTCTGTGTTTTAGCAATCCGCTGGATTTAGGCTGTAAATGTGACAGAAGCTTCCTATAAGGTAACTTTTAAAACAAAACAAAACAAAACAAAAAATAAAACACCAGGTGAAGCAGAGCTGAAAATCCCAGTCTGCAAACCAGCACACAGACTTTTTCCTGTATGGGATATCTCCCCACCGGCCTGGGCAATCAGATCGCTCATGGCAATTAGTTTTAATAAGGCAGTTGTGTGCTCCTAGGTGGAATAGCTGACTCTGCTAATTGTTGGCAGCTGCTTCAAGGATTCTGGCTTTGTACATTTAAGAGGGGATTCAGATGACTTCATGCTTAGTTACTGCTTGTTAACTTGACCTTTCCTTTTCCCTCCTTCATGTACCTTCTGCGTGGGAAACTAGATAGTGCAGCAGTGTCAGTTGAAGTTTCCTCCTATAGCAGCAAGCAACTTACTGAAGTGAAAATACTCTGGGATGACTGAGTTTGCTTTTTCCTTTGAGTAACTATCAGTTGGATTCAGGAAAGGTCTCAGATGCCTACATGCTCAGCCCTGTTCTCACTGGCCTTCAGTATGGCTAAAGAGAACTGCATCCATAGAATGTAATTCCCTTTTTGAGGTGCAGCTCCTCAAGGCAAGTAAGGCTGCCATGCTGGAAGGGATGTGGGGGCATAGGGTGCTCTGAGAGGAATCTTCCTTGTTGGAATGTTTCAAGGGTGCAGTTGCAGTCAAGCCAGGGTCACAGGAGCCTGTGCACTCAGGCTGTCTTCCCAAAAAAGCAAAGGTGTTAGTCAGGTAGTCTGTCTTACCTGAGAGAAGGAAGACAGCAGCCTGTGGCCTTGGGATGACTCTTGAGACCAGGATTCAGCTCTGTGACTGAGTATGTGAAAAAAAATATTGTTGTTACACCCTATTGCTTTCCCTTATTTTTCTTGGTTAGAGTGTAGGGGTGCAAAAGTCCATCCTGATGTATTTAGGCAAAAGGAGAAAAGGGATATTTAGGTTGGCAAATGAACAGAATTGCTGTCAAAAGTAGTTTCAATACGGCATAACTGATGTTGAGATCTGAGTCTGTCTGCTCTTCGTAAGGAAAGGACTTAGTTTTTGCACAGTTTGAAAGTTTTGGAATTAGTTTTACTTTTTTTTTCACCTCTCCCGCATCCCTGATTTCCATAAGGGGAACAAACAAGCAAACCAACAAACTAGGAGATATACCAAAGTAACATTGTTTGTGTGAATTTGAAAGCAACAAAAAGTACTGCAGAAAGTACTACAGTAAGGAAGTCAATCCATTTTGCACTAATTTTGAGCATGAAGTTTCAAGAAAAGTACAAGATGATGAAAATGCAAATTAGATCTTGGTTACTGGTAATATTTAGTGTTTCAACAGTCACTAGATATGACTGGATTACAAAGGAGGACGGGGAAGCCTTAAGGAGAAAATACTATTCAGTCCCTTCTGGAAAAGTGGAAGCTATGCATCATGTCCCACAGGAAAGGCAGTACTACAGATACAACACCTCAGACTGTGCATAAGAGAGCCAGAGAATAACAGTGGCTAGAAAGAGGGATTCTGACTCTAGTTTCCCAGTTGGCAGTGACAGGGTGGAGTCCTTGCACTGCGACCTGCTCAAAAGGTTTGGTTGTGTTTTGATTTTTTTTTTTAATACAGTGCTTATCTACTGCAAAAGCTGTGAACTGCCCAAAACAGGGAACATATGTTTGAGGTTTCTGAACAAGTAACCTTTCTGAGCCATTTGGTGTTAGAAAGTACTCTGTGAACTAAACAAGTGATGATTGGCAAATGCACTGTATGTTAGGATAGCAATTTCAAGCCATCAGACATAAGATACCAAATTTGTTGTAATTTACTGACAACCTAGAAAGCTGGGTTTGTGTTATTTAGCAGTTTTTTTCAACCTAACTTTGGTTCCACTTAGAAGCAAGCAAACAAAAACAGGACTCAAAACTTGTTGCAGACTAAGTTGCTGAAGCCTGCAAATGCTCAGCAATACTGCTACTCCTCTTGCTTTCACTGAACGGCTGCAGGCACATTCTAGCTCCCCAACTCCAAGGGAAATCTGGCAGTTTAGTTTTCTTTTTCTTGTCCACTCTGCAGTCAAACTGTAGAGCCTGAGAAGTCAACCCAGGATCAGTAGGAGGTAAAAATATGATTTTGCACTCCTCCTTTACTTTGTTTTTTAATAAATCTGTTAGAATGCAAGTTACCTCCCACTCAGATGAGATTAGCTCCTCTGTTCACAGCAGGACTCAAAAACTGTAGAACAGCAGAGCTCTAGGGCTGACCTTAGCTAAGAAACCCGGAAGCATGAGATCCTTAACTACAGAAATCTAGACCAATTACTTCAGTCCAAATGTGACTAAAAAGCACACATTTTAGAGTGATGTTACAGCATGTCCACCTCTGGATATCGTGATATGGCAGATCCGTATCATTGGCTACCTACCTAATCCTCAAATTTATTCCCATTATTCCTTTCTAGAATGTTTCAGTGCTGGAAAATCATCACTGGCGATCCACGATAGGCATGCTTCGGGAGTCACGGCTCCTTGCCCATCTGCCCAAGGAGGTGACGTAAGTATCCACTAGAAGAAATGCATCTCTGAAACTAGTCCATGGCTTCCTTCACCCTTCTTAAAAGGACACTGCAGAGAGGCTCAGGCTTCAGAATAGGCTGAACTGCCTGTCCTCACTTGGTGCCATTATGAAATTGTGAGACAAAGTTATACAGCAGAAGTATTTTCCAAGACCTAGTGACTTCTGCAGTTCAGGAATGGCCACTCTCAGCACCAGGAACATGGGGATCAGTTGATGGCATTTTTCATTTTACATAGCGCCAACCGAATATGCAAAAATTTGGTGATTAAAACCCATGAAATAGGAAATGGAAGAAGTTGGTCAAATAGCATCAAGAATGCTCAGGACTTTGATACCTGACTGAGGAAGTGTGGTCCAGTCTTTATGGGTAAAGCAAAAAAAAAAAGTAGCAACATGAGCACCTTGGCCATGTTACTGCTAATGTGTGGATTTTGTGCAGTGCAAGTCCCACCAAGGCATGGAGATTGAACCAGTGAACAGCCTGCAGTACTAAATTCTAAATCACAGGTGACCTTACCAAGAATATAAGCAAGTTATCTGGAAGCAATAGGCTCCATATCCCTCCTGAAATTCTTTGCATCAGACCAGCAACTTCAGTTGGAGTTCAGTCCAGACCTTCACAACCTTGACTGCAACTGCAAAGTTACAGTATTCACCGCTCAGCTCTGAGCAGCTTAAAAAAAACACGCACATTTTCCTTGATGGATCATGATGTTATTCTGGGGTGGTTTTTTTGTACTTTCCTAGTGCTTTTCTGCAGCTTTCAGAACAACCTGTGCCAACAAGCATTCTTCTTCTACATTACCTATTCCTCTTGAACCCATTTAGACAGGTAGAACAGTTGTACCCAGCAAACCCCAGCAGAGACTGACAAAACAGATCAGACTGGATCGTTAAAGCAAGAGGAAGCTTTGTAGTAGCTGATATCTGTAGCAGGTTGTTTTGAGCTATTAATGTTCAATGGTTCCATGATTAAAGGGGCTTGTTTTCCTCCATTGCAGACAGGACATCGAGCAGCAGTTGGGCTCCCTGATCTTGGCAACAGACATCAACAGGCAGAATGAGTTTTTGATCCGTCTGAAATCTCACCTTGACAATCAGGACTTGAGGCTGGAGGATGCACAAGACAGACATTTCATGCTTCAGGTAACTTCAGAAAATATTTTTTTCACTCTTGTTTTTACTTATTTTTCAAGTCACAGTATTTCCTGGTATATGGTAGAGTAGCATATGATGGTGTGTCTGGACATCAGCCGCTCCTTACATATTACCATAAACACTTTCCTGCTGCCACCTGGCCTCTCAGGCAAGCATAAGGTGCCTCCAGTATTTCCTTATGTAATTTCCTTGAGTTAAAAAGCTTTGAATGAAAGCAACAGATGGAGGAGGAGAGTGTCAAATGCTAAGAAATTAAAATAAGCTAGTAATTATTTTATTTCCAGAACTCTGCTTCTCTTGCCAGGTAATGCTTTGATTGTAGTGTCTCTCTCTCCACTGGTGTTATTTTCTAGCTTCATGCAAGAGAAGCCCCCTTGGTTTTCTTTCCAGGACAGCCTGACATAATGTGTCCAAGTCCTGTTCTTGTGATGGATGCTCAGAAACTGCCTCTGCAGAGACAGCTGTTGCCATGGCAGCAGATGCTTCTCTAGTGCATCTGCCCAGCTAATGAAAAAAACCACACTTTATTCAAAAATCAAAGAGATTCATGCTGGTTCTTCTAGCTAAGCTGCAGTCATTAGCAGACTCTTGAGAATAAACCTCTACCTATTAAAGCATTATCATGATTAAAGTAGTGGTATGTATTTGCTTCTTTGGAGAAATTACATTAATTTTATTCTTAAATACATAAAGAAGTTGAAGTAATCATTATAATTTACAAAACAAATACCTGCATGTTTTCTTTTTGTCAAAGCTACAGAAAAAGAGACTGTTAGTAGAAAAGAAGTGCTAATCTGTTAATTCTTCCCCCTCCAGCAGTGTGGAAAATGTAACTGCTCACTTGTCCTGCATCAAACAGGGCCTTCTGTCAGATTCTTGCACAGACCATGCAGGGCAGGATGATGGGTTTATTGTATTTCTGGACAGTTAGGCCAGAAAGTTGTGCAAATGCCAAAAGCAGAGGAATTACAGTTCTCAACTATGGCAAAAAGGTTTCTTACGCATTTTCTTGAAGATAGGAGCTTGGGAACAGACATGCAAAGATTTACTTATCTGGTGGATTAGTTGTGGGAAGGAAAAAAAAAATCAAGAAACTGTGATTGATTGGAATAAGCTAAAGAAAGGTCCTTGTAATAGACAGTAACATTAAGGCTAATCAGCTTTGTCCAGAGACAAAAGTGACTTGGAGGCTTCCCTCCTGTGGTTCACAGGTCTGAATTTATACAGGAAATATTTTTTATGTTTTCTTTGTGCGTGCCAGAATAACTTCTGACCTCTGTCAGGCTAACTGACTGTGTTCATGACATGAACATCTTGTTCCAAGGCAGTAAGACAGGCAGACTACTACATAGTTTACTTTTCTGAAGCAGTTACTTGATTTTAAAAACCTCTTGCTCTCCTGTGCTCATTCCCCTGCAAAGCACTTAAAAGTAGTAGTTAACTAAGTGAAACCAAGCCAGGGGCAGTGCAGAGAGCCCTATGCTTAGCTTTGTAAACAAAAATATGCAGACATTAAGATGAAGTGTAATTGAAGTGAGATGCAAGGTCACTCACTGAGACCGCAGAGAAATGATACCCAAATACACCAGCTTGGCTCTTCCCTTCCTTGTCATCAGCCATGGATGCTGAGCCAAGCAGTCAGCAGGAGCCAGCCTGAGGCTTTTGTTGGCTTATTCCTTGCAAGGAATATCCAAAACACTTTGCAGCCTTGGAATTTGGCCCTTTTCTTGTTCTCACTACGGTAAAGCTGAGGGCTGAATGAAAGTTTTGTTTGCAGCTTAAATAAATGCTCTTTCCTCAAAGGGCACATTTGGGTGAGGCTGAGTCTCTAAAAGGTAATCTTAACCCTTCCTAGCATTGCTGCTGAGGCCTGGGAGTTTCCTGACTGTAGATCTACTGCTGAAGCACTGCAAGACAGTAACTTCTTTTCTCACTCCTGCTTTCTTTCTTTCAGATTGCGCTCAAGTGTGCTGACATTTGCAACCCTTGCCGGCTCTGGGATCTGAGCAAACAGTGGAGTGAACGGGTCTGTGAAGAGTTTTACCGGCAAGGTCAGTCCCTTCAACTCACAGCAGTCCCCTTTTACCTCAGCTTTATGTCTTTTTTTTGTGTGGCGAGTCAGAGGTAGGTAGCATTCAGCATAACCATCTTGCCTTCAAATGTCTCTCGAGAATGAGCTGTTCAAAGGTAACGCTGCCTCATTGGAAAAGTGGGAAGGAGCAGAAGAGCAGCAGGTGATTCTCTGTCCTCGCTGTTCCTCTTCCAGCATCAGGCAGGAGAGAGTGCTCTGTCTCAGTGCTGGAATTCAGCCGAAGATCCCGCTGTCTGGTCACCATTAGCATTTCTGAGCTGGAATGGTGCCAGGGCCACATTACTCCAAAATCGTACCACTGTCCACTGTGTTTTATCTAGCTTTCCTTTCTCCCACTACAGCTCTGATGGGAGTTTTTACCCTCAGTTTCCCAAATATGACACATTCTTCTGCTTACAAAAGCAGAGAAAAAGTTCAAACACACTTCCCAGCATGCTGTTGAAAGGGCCAAAGCAGGCAAGCCAAACCTCAGCTAGAACCTATTGCAAATGTTTTCAAACCCCTGCAGAGAGCACAGTCAGGCTGGGGTTTTTTTGAAACACAGTAATTACACCGTTTGGCTTTATCTGCATAGGCAAGGTCATTTTGTGCTACAATACAGGGTGCAGCAGAGTTTAATCACTGCTAAACTCTTAGTTCAGAGCACCCCAAGAGTGGAAGGCAAGTCGTACAAACACCAGAAAAGCACAAAATTAAATCATCAGTTCATTTAAAATTCTGCAGTACAAAATGAAGCCACAGCTGAGGTGGTACCTGGTACAGTTAGTCCACAACAAAGACTGATTAATTTCTAGCCAATGTCAGTTTAAGTTGGTGAAATGTCTTTGAAGCAACATAAGCAACTTGCCAGATGCAGGTTTGTTTAGTCAGATATATAGTCAAGGAATAATCAATATCCACTTATGAGAACAGGGCCCCAGTGGGGCAGTAGCTCATCTTTGGTGTATTGAGGGACCATGTTGAGAAAGACAGCACTCTTGGCTCTTACAAATGTAAGGGTTTTTTCCACAGTCCTCAATAGGTATTAGCCTAACTTCTAAAATGTACCTCTGAAAGGGGACATGTGATATGAGACCATTTAGAAGCATCACTGAGGAAAAAAGAGTATTTCATGTGGGACAATATACTGAAACTATCTATTACTAGTGGCTGTGTAACCCTGTTAAAAGATACAAAAAAACCCCAGCGTTAAATAGCATATATTTAGATTGCTTTATCACTTCAAAATGTTTTTTGTAGATCTCTCTACCCCCTTACACACAAGGCTAGGGCTTGAAGGTATTTTTTGGCACAAAGTTTAACAGTTGAAAAACACAGCTCTCATGTTTTGATTTTTAACTATAGATGAGTCAGAGAATGCCACAATTAGTGCTGCCTTTAATTTTCTTTCTGGAACAGATACAAAGTTTTAAAATTTTTTGTATCAAACGTTTCTAATGCCATTTTAATAGAGACTCAGATACTGATCTTCCAGTCTTTCGCTTCATCTATGCTACATCTGTTAGTAAATAAAATTATACAACCCAGGTACATTTCAGAAAGCGCCTAATGCCTACAGCAGCTCCTAACACAAAGTTTTCTTAGAAAAATACTGTAATTTTGTTCTCAGATGTTTTAAAAGTCAGTTAGGAAGACAGGGTAAGTAATGCAGCTTGATTTACTCATACAAAACTGCAACTGGTAAGAAAAAGTTTCAAAGAAAATGGCTAATGTTTAAGCAACATCAATGATCGGTTTCTCTGATGAGGTTTTAGAATTGCTTGGAAGGTTTTTACCCACCATGAAAGTTCTCAGAAAGTAATTCATGCAGTTCCTTTTGCAGCAACTTGAAACAACAAAATTGACCACTATGTTAAGTCCTTACCATACAAAGGAGAATCTTATTTTGGTCAATTAAATTACTTCTCAGAAACAAGTTGTTGATACATCTTGAGTCAGGCAGGTCAACTATTTTCAACCCAGAATACTTGGAGAGGGGATGTCAGTGGAGTTAGAGACTTTTCATTCAAAATTTTTTGGAAGGGTAGATGAGAAAAAGATATTCAAACTGCACATTTGGAAACATGACAAACTTATTTTGTGTCCTTCTGATAGTTTTTGAAGCTAAAAATGTTTCCCTGATATTTTCTAAATAGCTAATTACAACTGAGAATAATCTTCTCATATTTAAGAAGAGATTGCATGCTGCCGAAAAAAGAAAGGCAAGGCTTATTTTTTTTATATGGGGCTACAGAATCTGAGTAACAGAATAGCATTTGAGTCAAAACTATTAGTGGAGGGAAAAGAACTTTCAAACAAAGTGGATTTAAAGAAAAATCTTTCTTTATGGGTTGAATACAGTGTTTTGCCTGAACTAGCAGGTCTGTCTTTCTTGCAGGAAAGTTTTATCTAACCAGCCCTCTCTACATCCTTATTAGTAAATCAGATGGACAAAATATTACTCTCTGACAGGAAGTGGCACATCTTAGTTCACACACAATTCACTCTCACTTCCCGTCCATGCTGCAGACAGGAAAGGTCCTGTGCCTCATTCAGTAGCCAGGATTGTACAGTGGCAGAGAAGGCTAACAATCACAAAGGATGAATGTGTTCCACTCTCACACAATGTTTGTTCAAAAAACAAAAACACACCCAAAACTTAATTATAGCAATCTTTGCATGAAGTAATTGCAGGCAGAGGGAAATGCAATCTCTCCAGCAGAAAAAGTGACTGTTGTCTGGATGGCAATGAGCAAATGAGACTCTCTGAGATGTTTTTTCTGCTGAGCTCTTAAATCCAGCTGGTCCATGGTTCTCTGTGAGCACTCTAACATGGTCATTGCTGTTGATGGCCTTCAACTCCATAAAGAGAATCTCCTGTCACAGCTATATACAGAAGACTGTCCTGCTTGACCATTTCTGCAGGAATAGTTTCTACTGACTGTAACATCATCTCAATGCCAAGTCTGGTCAAGTCTGCATCAGGAGCAATGTGAGGTGATATCTGGAGAGAGCAGATCCCCCAGCCAACTCACACTACAGTACTACAGGGGACACAGAATCACAGAATCAATTAGATTGGAAAAGACCTCTGAGATCATCAAGTCTAACCTTTGACCTAACACCACCTTGCCAACTAGAATAGCACTTGTCCAGTCTCTTCTTAAATACCTCCAGGGCCAGTGATTCCACTACGTCCCTGGGCAGCCCATTCCAATGCACACATTTCTTCTAAACTTCGTATTCTGCCATTTTCTGGTAGGAATATATTTGAACAGTGATTAAATGAACCTAGAATGTCTTAAAGATCTTTCACATGAGAGAGTGTATTTTAAAACTGAAGATCCTCAGAACACTTACATGCTGAGATTTAATCATAATTCAGAAGTTACCTTTTCTTGAATTTTTGTTTGTATGGATAGTCAGTTTTTCTGATACCCAAAATAATTCCCAGAAAAGGGAGGTATTTAGACATTTAACAGAGTCATCACTGGTAGAAGATTCCAAGTGCTCAAATTCACACGGTTACAGTCACTGTAGGAGTATGGCATAGGTATGGAGAAAAATGGCAGAAAAATATCTTCTTTTTTTTTTGCAGGTGATCTAGAACAAAAGTTCGAACTGGAAATAAGCCCCCTTTGTAATCAGCAGAAGGATACAATACCAAGCATACAGATTGGTAAGTGACAGTTTCATTCTCCTCACGTTTATCTCACTATGGCACAAGATTAAGGAGAAGCTTTTCTCTATTCCCCACCCAATCCCAATCTAGTTGTTTTAACAATAAGAACTGTGGATACCATAGGAGTTACGAAACATGTTCTAAATTAAAATGTTCAAAAAGAAACCTATCTAAGCCAAGTGTTAAGTAGAAAGACAAAGGAGTCATTTGCCTAGGGGAGAAAGTCTCCATGGAGAAAAACTGCAGCCAGTGTGAGATTGGACACTGGTTACTCTCTTGTCTGAAATCCCCTCAGAGAGATATTGACTCTCACAGATTTCTCTGTTACACATGTAGATATAAAGCCAAATCTTGTCATATACACTGGTCAAAAGCTGTGCCTTTCAAAAGGAATTGAATTGGGGGGTTTATTTTTATTTTGCATGAGGGTTTTTGCCACTTACATTGCTCTCGAGCCACTCTGGGGCAATGCACTTGTGGAATGAATTTCTTACTCACCAGGTATCCCTTGTGTTTCCCCAGGGTTCATGACATACATTGTTGAGCCACTCTTTGAAAGGTGGGCCCAGTTTACAGGCGATACACCCCTATCTGAAAACATGCTAAAGCATCTCAGGAGGAACAAGGCCAAGTGGAGAAGTTTGCTCCACAAGCAACACAGCAGTAGTAGGAGCAATGACCACTCAGGTCAAGTGACTGGCAGCCAGGAACAGACTTTAAATGAAGAAGAAACTCCTTAGTGGCAGCTTTGCACTTTTCTTTATAGCACTGCTATCTCCGTCTTGGTCAAGACACAAGCAAGATCCCGGGGAGCCAGGAGCCTGTTGTCAAGATTGTGCAAAGGGAAGAAATGGCAAAGCAGAAGCTGTAAGGGTCCTCACAAACAAGCCCACAGTTCTGCTGGATTTCTTTCTGATTTTCACATTTTTCTCCCCTCTCTTCATTCTGCAAATGCCTGATGCCATTTGTCACTTCTGATCACAAACTGCCTGAATGAGGAGTCCTGGCCAGCAGTAGTGGAGCCAGGCCAGTTACGACTGCTGTGAAGCAGGGACGACTCCTGAGAGAACAGGAGAGACAGAGAGGCACTCTTGGTTATATATTCATTTACCACAAATCATACTGTGACATATGTATATAGGCCCAGAGTGCCACACATTTTCCAGGCAGGCAGCTGGGCTGCACATTAAACCACCAGCATCTTCAGCATCCAGAGGACGCAGGCTGAGTGCGACAGTGCTCACAGCGGGCAGTGAGAGTCTGGTTGTTTTAATAATTAAACAAAAACCTTTTTAACTTTTGTATTCTGTGCACTAAACAACAGATCTATTAACCTTGGACTGAAGTTACGCTCTGTATACACACCACCAGTGTAACAAGGCTCATTTTGGTAATCGTTTTTATGCCACTTTGGATAAAAGATGGGCATCTTCTCATTGCAAGGAACAGTATTCCCTCGCAACCAAAAGGGAAGGTGTAATACAGTCTAAACCTTTGAAACACAAACAGATCTATCTTTTGAGTACTGTTTCAAGTAGTAACCTGTTTATATTCATAAGTGTACATTTTCTGTAAATACAAAGCGCTACTGATTCCCATGCCAAAATACTGGAGTACTGTGGGATTGCTACCTGTAAAAACATTGGCACTGTGAACAGAATACTGTTAGTTTTAATACAAGAGAAAGCATTTGTAAATATGATATAGAGTTTATTAATATACACCATTGTTTGTGGATAAAAGCCTTAACTTTTAGCATCCTTCATAGCTGCCAAAATCATACGATTACAAGATACGATTCTGAACTGCCTTTCCACTATCCAAGGTGTATCAAAGGTCATTAAGGAATGAAGTCTGGCAGGATAACGTCTCGAAAACTTCAAACACATTCCATATGGATCCGTGTTGTTATCCATGGCACCTTGCACATTCGGTCTCAGCAAATGTTTGTTTCATAGAACCTGAAGTTTTAAGTTCAAAAAAACCCTCAAGTCCCACAGCAACACCTCATGATTTGACAGTTCAACCTGATTACCACTTACTCAAGAGTGTGAATTTTTTCTAAATAGCTTAGTGATCTACAAAGCACGATATTCTAATAGTTCTGGCCAGTTGTTTTCTTCAGAGATGTTGCAGTATAGCTGTTTTTTTCCCTGGCATTCCCTCCTTAGATAGCCAGCATCAAAATGCATTTGCTTTGGTTTTTTTAATTAAAATAATACTCAACTGACTTTTAGCTTGGTCTCAGTCAATGAAGGCAAAAAATGTGTTGTAGTCAGACTATTAAGAAAAATCCTCTTAACGATCATAGTTGCTGAGGAATTTTCTATGACCTCATGTTTGTGAAAGATACATGGCCTTAATTATGCCATAAACAACCTCAGTTCAGAAGTCTTTATAAAACTTAAGTTTCCATTATTTCAATGAGTTGTATTCTCAAGTGATTGTCCCCTTCTCCTCTGCTCCCAGAAATAATAACTGCATTCCAGTGAGGTATAGTGTTTTAAGCCCCCAGTACATCGAATCCATGTAGCTGTTTTCCAAAAGAACAAGTAGGTATGGCCATATAATCATGTTTGGATGTGAATGCCTTGAAGACGCCAACAAAGAAAGCTATTTAAGTCACCGAGAAAGATATTTACTCATAAAAGTGCAAGGGAAGGTATAATAGATTTTTTTCCCCAATTACAGGGGATATTGACATGATTAGAGAAAGTTCATGTTCAGAAGGTGACTAATGTGACTAAAGGAAAATAAAATCATAAGTTTTAGTAAAGGATGCTCTACTCTACTAATTCTTAGTATGTATCTTCAGAGAAAAACGTGAAGTAGGAAGGTGGAAAACACTGGGAGAACACAAAGCACTCCAGGAATGATGATTTTCTTCCCCTGTACTGTTATATAAGGTATAACCAGTAAAAAAACCTTCTTCCTCCCACTTCTAAATGAGACTCACATATTAGAAGGACCACAGCACAGTTAGTTGTTTCTAACTACAGGACATAAATTCTTCTTAAGCACCTGATGGTGTGGGCAGAAGCATCACCAATTTGCAACTTTTAAAGGTGTACCTTTCCTTCTGACAAATCTAGGATAATTATTAGGACATTACATGAGCAGTGTAATGTGCTGCTTAGAAGCACTTAAGTACATACAAAAGGATATAATTTCCCTTGTTTTTTTACTAAGAAATGGAAGCCCTTTTCCTTCTAGTTCAAAGAATTTTTTTAAAATGTCCTGAAATGTAGTTAAACCTGGTGTCTAGCAGCATAAAAAGCTCTTGACAGAGACACTGGTGAACTGTTTCTGAAGAGTTTTCAGAAAATAGGTCCAGCAGAAAAGCTTAGGCACAAATCAAATTTTGTTACAGCCACATTAAACCCAAGCCCTTTTGTACAAGTGGAGCCTACAGGGTCCATTACAAGTTTGCTCTTAGCATGTTAAAACTTTTCAACTTCAAAAAGGTGCTCTAAAAATTAGCACTTTGTGGGGGATTTTGGTGCACTGTACATACTTGCTAGATTTCAATCACGTTGTCTAATGAAACAGTGCTTGAAATAGGTTCAGGGTGGCTCCAGCAACACTTCTGTACTCGTGAGCCAAACCCATTACACAAGTTTGGGTGTGGGCCAGTTTGCCTCAGGTGTTCCAGACAGAGGTGTGCTGAAAAGTTAGGCTCTGGCAGCCAGATTCACGGGGGTCTGTAATGCAAAATGCTACCATTTGATTTCCCTTCGAAGCCAAACCATGACTGATAACAACCAATCCAACAGCTCCAGTGCTCACTTTATGCAGCTGTGATACATACTCAGCATTCTGTAGCTTGAGGGCATTTCTGCATTGGAATTTTTCCCCAGCATGCTAACAGAATGCTGATGCACAGAATAGAAAAAAAACTATGCAGATAATACAGATCCCTGTGTTGTCAACCCTATTAGCCAATTTACAGAAAGCCCTTGTCAATTATTTTTCCTTCTTACTGGGCCAGTGCAGCTAGATTTTAATGTTTTAAAATTGAGTTAAGGTTTTCATATATGGGAAGAAGAATAACATTGCTAAAAGCAGGAGGTCAAAATGTTTTTATGCCCCACAACTGAAATTCATTTGATTAAAATCTAGCTTCTTTATATGAAGATTTCATACCATCAAAGAGGCAATTCTATCTCATTAACAATGATAATAAGTGACAATAATTGAAAATTTTAGGTTGATTAAAATAATGCGTATATATGCATTGCCATTATGTAAAGATTTTACCTACCTTTGGGTTTTTAAGTGTCAACAGTCCAGTCACCAGCTAGAGGGGGAATAAAAGGACTATTGAAACTGTGTACCTTTGGAATAGAGGAAAAGAGAGGAGGAGCTGAGATTAAATAGTCTGTGGGGTAAAAAGAAACAAAACACATGATCTGCAGTTGTATCTAATCTACAACACAGGTCAATTATTTTTGTATAAACTTGTGGTTTTCATGAAGAAAACCAAAGCCTCCCCAATGATTAATGAGAAGGTTGCTACCACAGTAAATGAGATAAGCCCATTGTTACAGTGCATAGCTATCTCACCAGCTTCTTCAATCTGTGGTTGAAATTTCTGTTAAATGTTTCTGTCAAATTAGACACAGAATGCACACTAGCCCTTTCAAATGGATTCTCAGAAAGGAGAAACAAGTAGTTAAAAATTTTATTTTCAGGTCCCAGTCATAATTTATAGCCCATGGCTCAGTTATCCATAAAGTATGCCCTTTCTCCTGATGCCACCATCCCTTACTCACAAAAATCAATAATTTAATGCGAATTAAGATCTCACAAATCCAAAAAAGCCACCCCAAAACACAAAAAATAGACACACAAGACAAGCTTCATGCCATGAATATGTATTCAAGTTACTTTGATTGGTGCAAACTGTTACTCTATTATTTGTTTCTATAATCCATCCAATTTTTTAGGTACATAAACTTTTTAGGTGCAGAACGTAAGTTTGACTTGGATGTAAAATATATTCTGCTTATCTTTGAATTCAAGATTGTATATGTCATGTTTATTGTAAAGCATTTTATATATACATCTTCACATATCTTATACAACTCTATGGGCCAAACACTGGTCCCCCCAACTTCACTGGGACCAAGAATCAGCCCCCATATGTGCTTAATATGCCATATGCATCATTCTGAAAGGAAGCACTAGATTGTGTGAAAATGCTGTGACTGCTATGCAGTGATGCCAAGAGATTTAACTGTATCTTTTTTAACATACTGCTGTAAGTATTCATCATGTCAAAGAATGACAACTAATAAAAAAAAAAAAAGCGTCTCAAGTTCTTTCGTAAAGCCAGTTGATTGAAGCATCTCCTTGATTTGCAGAAGACATTCTGGTTTGACAAGGCAACAGAATTCCTGCTGCATCCATCCTCCCACTGCCTCTCCTTCTTACTAACAGAATGATCACTTTCCTAGTGCACTGTTTCTGAGAAGAACTTTTCTCTAAATTTACCCTTAGCCTTGCAAGTATGAATTTAAATGGAGTTAACCAGCAAGAAAAGTGTTTCCATAAAGTTTTCCAAGGCATGTAGTAAAAGGACTTTCAAACCCCAGGGAAAATGTTCCCGGGTTTAAGTATTTACAGAGGAGAGAATTGTCATCTACTGTTGTTTCAGCTCCAGTAACAAGTTCTCCTTACTATCATTGGTCAGTTTTCATCTCTATTTTTTCTGATTTCTCAGTTTCAGACCAGGTAATTTACATGTTATTTAAAATGAGAGGCTTGTGAAGCTTAATTGATATGAGAATTACTGATGTTCTACACTGAGAAGTATTTCTAAGTGAGAAATACTTATCATCACTGATGGATATTTGTCACTGCAGGGACTCTTCCTGACTTTGACACACCTGTAAAGCCAGAATTTATTTGTACCTTAAAGTCTTTAGTAACAACACTTACATAGTTTGTGCCGTGCAAATACTACAATTGAACCAAGTACAGGAGCTGGAAACATTTGGTTTCAGTGTTACTTAGGCAACATTTTAAATCTACTTTCCTAAAAAAAAAAAAAAAATCATCTGCCCTTCAAAATCACAGTAAGTGTTTTCATGTGTCCCCTAGATGCAAGCTGAGTTGCAGAAAGATTCTAGAATGAAGCCCCATAGAGATCTGTCCTGAGATAGAGAGGGAGTTGTGATGGTTTCTCCAGGAATAGTTTTACACTAGTTTTAGTCAGCATTGGAAAACCACTCAGTTTTCCGTAACAGATTTAACAGTGTTATTTTCAAGTGCAGCTAAGTCAATACATGTTCCTACTCTGCACAGACACTATCTGGATGGATGTTGATTTTTAATGGTTCAAAACAAAAACCACAGACTAGGAAGTTGAAATGTATCAATGAAGAGCAAAAGAAAAATGAATTATATGGAAATATTTTTGTCCTGGCCAAATACTTAACTGTGATTTAAGGCTCAGGTGGAAATGTAAGCACTCATTAAGGAAAGAAAGAATGCAATATGCACATGACAAATTGTTTAGGTAGCATTCTTTTTACCTAAAGGTAAGGAAGGCAGGGTCTCTCCAATGTCCAGCACAGTCCAATGCACTCCAAGATAAAACCAGTGCAGTTACAAAATATATTGGCTCTTAGCAAAAAAAACAGGTTTATAATGTCCCCACTTCTACGCATCTTGATCTTTCAGTAATGTTCTATACAATACAGTCTCAGATAACTATTTAGGGACAGACAGATAGAAAATAGATAAGAAAGCTTAAATTGGCTCTGCCAGTAAAACCAATGCATCACCTTACTATATATATACTAGGCTAGTTTGGATCTCAGACAAGAGTTAAACTAAGCACCATTAAACACCTTAATCCATACAACTGAATTTTGCTACCAGCAGCACCACTTCCTAAGAGCTACCTTGGGTGTCTGCATGGGGCCATGTAGAACTACACACACAAGGAAGTGAATATCACCACAGCAGATGAATTTCATGTCAGATTTTATAGCCATACACTTTAGAGAGATGATTTGAACCCTGTACCATACAGAGCTCTGAATACGTTGTACTAGATTAGCAAGGGGATCTGGGTGTCTTAAGAAGTTGGAACTAAAATGGAGTATTAGAATTCATACAGAGGAGTTGCCCTAGTATTTGCACCACTCCTCCTACCCAGAGATAAATTCAATGCCATCATTTGAATACCAATCATCCCTCTCAAGAAAGTGTAAGTACAAGAGTAGGAAGTGCAAAGGCTGGCAAAAACCATTTTGAATCATGAAAAAACTCCAGAAAGGAGAGATGGAGATAAAAAAGACAGTAGCTTGATTAGTAACACCTATTAAAAAAAACCAGAACATTTGGGCAGACTGAGAGCTTCTGCTTTCCCCATATCAAAACATAGGTAAAACAAAGTAAAACAGTACATTTGGAAGTTGTTGTCACAAGAATACATTAACCTTTAAACACATAGAAAAGCTTAAAAAAGATTGACCATTTATATAAACAAAAAATTCATGGTTACAAATAAATATTACTAAAATCATAATCCTGGAGAAAACACACTATAATACTTAAATCCACCTTTATTTTAAAATTATCCTTTCCAGACCTCATGCAGCTCAGCAGCTGTTAAATTCTAAATCCAGATTTTCCATTCGTATGTGCAGAGGATTCCTATGAGCTCAGCTCACACATAAGCATATTTATCAAGAAAATACAGTTACCAAAAAGGAAAATCTAGTGCTGCACCTGCACATGCTCTGTAGGCCTCATTTCTATAGCCAGACCTACCAACACCTGCAGACAAACTCAGGGGCTACTCACATCAGGCAATTAAAATCCAAAGAGAATAAGAAATACTGAAAGGTACGGTAAACTCAAGGACAGATTCAATGAAGTATTGTCCCAAAGACCACTTGTTTGTAGCTTTCGTGTTTTGCATTGGATATATTGCAAGCGAATCTTTATAAGGTGGAGAAAAAATTAGATACATTGGTATCATCAAATGAGAGACCAAAACATGAGGGGAATTACTTTGTTTAAAATGTACTGTTTTGCTGGGACAAGGTTCCAAGTATATGACAAGTACTTCTCATCTTGGACACTGCTCTCTATGGTACCTGTGCACAACACATTTATTTCCTTCAGTGTATCAGAAAAGTCACCACCACCAGTTCTGTTCTACCATTTCTGCACAAAACATTAAGGAGTGGCCGTTTGCACTACGTTCTCCAAAGTACATTTTATCAGCACTAAGGCCGAATTAAGATGGGCATAGGTGTATGTGCCAACTGCCATGGCTCCCACATTCAAAGGAAGTCTTTCTCAGCAACGCCATTAGTTGAAGACATAGCCTACATAGACAGATTTTAAATCAAGAAACACAAGATTGTACATCAGTGGGATGTACAATTGTACATCAGCATGGGAGGGGTACATCAGTCACTCGAAACAGCTAAGTGACATTGGCACATTGTATAGTTTAGGTGCATAAAGGTATGTACAACATTTTAACATAGCAAATACACTTTCTTCATTATGGCTACAAAAGATAATACACAAGTTATATTACCTGAAGGTATTAGTGAACTAAAATGAAGAAACCTGGATAAGCAGTATAGCCGACTCCCTTTTACACTCGATCCTTGGAAATCCTCTGTGTTTGGTCATTGGGAGATGATTAAAAATGGTTATTGAGCCTCACTGTTACCTTCTTGGATCTCTTGCCCTCATCTCTCTCCCCTGCTTACCTAATTATGGTCAACTTCTTGAAAACACCAACTATCCAGAAGCAGAACAAAAAAACAACATATGATTGGAAACATAATCAATACCATTCTTTTAAAGAGCAGTGTGATTTTCCTCTCCTTACTGAAAGAAAGAAGGAATTCTTCTTTCTCCGAGATGCTCTGGTTTGAGCTGGAAGAGTAAAAGGTCAGTGATTGCAGGGTATGTCATGCAAGAGAGCCACAGCAAGAAGCTCACAGCTCACTTGGAGAATGCCACAAGTAAAGATCTTATGAGCCTTCACTGTCAGCCAGGTATGAGAGGGGCCTACGAAACTTTGCTGTAGCTCAGAAAGGAATTAAGTGGAAGCAAGGACTTGCATGCAAGGGCAGAATGCCTTTTTTATTTTCTGTATTCCTTGATAATTTCTTCATTCTCCCTAGATAAAACTATGGAGGTTTTATTGTAATAAAGCCTGGCTTTTTGATTTCAAGAGAAATAGTTTCCTGAGACTCGGATCTGCTTCAATTCTTGTCTCATTTTTTATTAAGCATATTTTACAATAGTATGAATATTTGGGGGTTTTTTAGGAGCATTTCAGTTTTACAGAATAGTAGTTAATAATATTACTAGTATTTTTTTTTTTATACTCCTTCCTAAGCAAAAGTCTGAACTTCAACTGTCTTTTGCCAAATCCTCCATCTACCCAAGGCTTAAACTTTATAGGCTTATATGTTTACAAGTTTTGAATTATAAACCATTAACAAAATAATCTGGCATTTTGACTCTGGGAACTCAACAGTCACATTGTATGTGAAATACTAGATAAAGCTGGAATTTGCACTGTGGTTACACTTTGGAGCGCTGTAGTTACGGATCAGGAATCCCACAAGGGACACCAATACTGTTCCCACCACAAGTCTTTGCAATAGAAATAATTTAATAACAGATTCACGTTACAGATCAAGAAGAAAACCACCACAGATCCTGTAGAGAGCTATATGTGAAATGACAGCTTTAATGATAAAGGAGCAAAACTTCTATGGTTTTGTGGGAAAAGTGAATTCATCACCTCTAGTACCTTAAAAAAAGGACATCTTGCCGAGTTTGTGGTTTGGTTTTTGGTTTTTTTGAGTTTATTCCTTCACCAATCCAGCTGCAGTTCTTTCTTTCTGATACTTCCATGTCATTAATTTAAAGGGAGACCTTACATCCTCACTCTTGAGTTGCTTGACAGCTTCAAATTTTGCCTGTGGGTGTTATATTGCTCTCAGGGACAACTTATATAATAATGCAGATACCATTTTTCAGCTGGCATGGCACATCTACAAACTAAATTTTACTGAGACTCACAATAGTATGAAGTCTTCTTAAATACCCAAGTATCACAAGGAGTATGCACCTTCAAGAGTAGCACAAGCCCCTCCCTGTGTGAAACTAAATGTACTTTTGAGATGTAAAACACTTGTAAGACAACCTATGATAAACACACTAGAAAATAAACATAAAGGGGAGAGAAGGAATGCAGCATTGCCAAAAGGTGACAATTGTTTCACTTCATAGTTGGTTTACTGTAGAACTAGCTTTGGGTTTTACTACATAGAATGAACAGAGAATAAACAGTCACCACTTCCCACTGTAGAAGTCATGCTCATCACTGAAATGCACTCTCATTTAAATTATTCTAGTTTTCACTTCCTACAACTGGTTAGTATTACATTTATCTCTGTCCCAGAAAGAGGTTACAGTATCACAGTAGCAGCAAGGTTGGAAGAGACCTTAGAGATCATCAAGTCCAACCTATAATCTAACAGCAACCCATCATCTAAACCACGGAACCAAGTACCTCATCCAGCTCCTCTTGAACACATCTAGGGTCAGTGACTCCACCACCTCCCTGGGCAGCCCATTCCAATGGCAGATCACCCTTTCAGTGAAGAATTTCTTCCTAATACCAAGTCTAAATCTCCCCTGATGGAGCTTGTGACTGTGTCCTCTTTTCTGTTACTGGGAGCCTGAGAGAAGAGACCAACCCACGACTGACTGCAACCTCCTTTCAGGTAGTTATTGTATTGGTTTTTCTGTGGCCAGGTTTTGGTGGCAGTGGGGGGGGACTGAGGGAGAGGCTTCTTCGAGAAGCTACTGGAAGTTTCCCCATGCCCAGGCTGGGCCCGCTGCTGGCCAAGGCCGGGCCAGTCAGTAGTTGGCAGAACGCCTCTGTGATAACATATTTAAGAAGGAAGAAAAAAAAAAAAGTAGGGGGGAAATGAAGATGGCTGCCGGAGAGGAGCAGGGTGAGAGCCTGTGAGCAACAACGCAGACACCAAGGTCAGTGCAGAAGGAGGGG
>VXBA01001890.1:102221-149103 GCA_013399895.1 Serilophus lunatus | reverse complement strand
TGATGCAGGCCAGGATGCCATTGGCCTTCCTGGCTGCCTGGGCACACTGCTGGCTCATGTCAAGTCTCCCCCATCCACCAGGACTCCCAAGTCTCTCTCCATCTGCCCACTCTCCAGCCACTCCGACCCCAGCTTACAGCTCTGCATGGGGTTACTGCGACCAAAGTGTAAGACCCAGCACTTGGACTTGTTGAATCTCATCCCATTGCAACCTACCCATCTATTTAGTCTGTCCAGATCCCTCTGCAGGGCCCTCCTACCCTCCAACAGATCAACATCTGCTCCAAGATTGGTATCATCTGCAAACTTACTAATGACGGACTCAATCCCATCATCAAGGTCATCAGTAAAGATATTAAACAGGTTTTTAGCACTTTTTTTTTTTTTTGCTTCACGCATTCACAGACAAATCAGGTCACTGTAAACAGTAATACACTGGCAAAGCCCATAAGTTTGAACGAAACACCTTTATAGGTTTCCCACTGTTTGTACCAGGATGTATTTTCTTTCTGAAGACCTAAGCTGCTATGGCATTTATTACTATGGCTTTTTGCCATCATTCACATCTTCACTATTACTCTCAATGTAATTTCTGGTTTTAATTATCCACAAATTTTACCATTTATTTAATTACTAAAAATATGAAACTGCATTAACCCAGCACCATTTTCTATAATCCTAGTAGAAATACTTCCCTTCAGTGATTGCTATTATCTGCCTGTTAATCAGTTTTACATCCATTTAATAATTTCTGTATTACTTCAAGGTTTATTCCAAGTAAATATAAAAGGCCATCTATGTCCTTCAGCCAGCTTCTTTAGAATTTGTAGATTCAAATTGCTTAACCATCTGCAGTTTATTTTCTAGTAAGCACAGTTTAATTTATTCCTCCATCAGAGAATTACTTCTATGGAAATTAGTGATCCTGCTTTTTTTGAATTCAACACATTTCATTTTTCCTAACATCTATGCAATTCCTGAGCGACATTTTGATTCTTGTTTAAGCAATGGAACAGTTTCCAAATAAAAGCGCCAGTGGCAATTACCAGGTATGATGTTCATGGTCCTCAACTTGTATTGGGTCAACTACTCATGATCATTATACTCAGTCAAGATTGGGACACACACCGTTTTCTTCAAAGTCACTAGGGCTTGACTGTGACACCTGTATGCTGAAGAATGACAAAGGATTTAGTCCCATGGTCAAGATGCAACAACCTTTCTCCGTGGCTTTTGTTACATTAGAGAGAAGGAAAAAGGGAGTAGAGAGAAGAAAAATACTGTGATTTTGTACAGATGTGTAGAAATAGCACACATTTCTGTGGGTTCCCCAGGCAACTACTAGCTTAGAGGACTGTTAACATGCTCTTCTCCTAGCAACAGCTTCAAGAGCTCACAAAGCACAAAGCAGGTTCTCCCGAATTCTGTTTATTTTGCTTATCTTATGTCAATATATCTTATATACATTCTTTTATTTGTGACCTCAAAATCATAAGTTAACATCAAAAACTAGATCAGTGACAAACTAGGTTACATCTGCCAAATAATCTGCTCTATAAGTCTCATGATCGGTGTCATTGTTCTAACATACTAAATAAAAACTATACTCTTCATATCTGAAAGACTGTGCCACTACTGAGAAATAATAAATTTGATTACATAGAAATTTGGCCAAAAAAATGACTCCTCAGAAACCAGTAAAACCTTAATATAATTAATATACATGCAGATAATGCATATGAGAAGAACAGACAGAAGAAGCAACCACGAACAGATGAAAAACATTGGAGTGGTCAGCTGAGCAGATAGGAAGAGAGGGTGTTGATGAAGCCCACATTTCACCTGAGTCAAGTCAAAGTACATCTTCAAACTAACTATTTTTACTGAGTTTCAGATTACTTTCCCACTGTACATAGTAATAGATTAGAAACAAGAATATTTAGTTTGACGTCTCTTTGGAAACACTTCCTCACGAGCAAGGAAAGAGCATAACAAAACAGCCTGGCTTATCAAGTCTGCCCCAGTAGATGACAGTCAAACGTGGTATGCAATTCAAACAAAAGCACTTACTAGAAAAAGAATAATGAAAAAAGATGAGTAAAATACCAGCCAGACAAAATTAAGTAAGAAACAGCAGAGTGGGCATACAAGAAAGCAGTATTCTAAAGGACAGAAATCCTTCATTTCAGTAGTAGAACACACAATCACTGATATTTCAGTACTATTAAAAGATTCCTACAGCTCTCACTATAGAAAAAATAAGACAATCACTCACAAGCTGTAAGGTGACAATGCATCAAACAACCATAAGGCAACAATAACATGGGAAGAAACTAAAACTAAGTTCCCTTTGAATTTCTTCCTACTCTTCCTTTATACCAGCAGCTGTTGCTCAGGGGCAACTGCCTCCCAGCAAACACAGCTGCTGTGTTATGGCATGAGAACTATAAAGTAAAACAGAGAAGTGGGAACAATCAATCTGTTTAACTTTCCCCATTAAGTGAAATGCAGAGTACCAAAGAGAAAGCACAGATGGCAAGAATAGGCATCTTACATGCACAAGTTCTCCACAGTTCAAGTTAACAGGATGGGTAAGATATTCCTTATTTAAAAATATGTACATAAATACTCCCTTTAGTTCCACTCCAGCAGCTCTACTGAAGTTGACAGCAATGCATAAGCATTACTGAAGGTTGAACTTTGCCCAACTCAGCAAATATACACTTATCCAGCTTTATCAATCCACCTAAACTCATTCAAGTCATTGTGTACACATGACAAGCAAAGAATGCATGTTTACAGAAGAAGATAGTCTTTCAAGTGAAAGAAAAAATGTGATATGTCCCATAGTCACTTTGACTTTTAATGAGTAAGAAGCAGCACATTTCCACTTGTATCATCTAAAGTTATTTATACAAATCCCAGCAATTCTGTGGCAGTGCTTGTTATATGTGTACTGCACCAAAACCAGAAATTTTCTTCAAAGGCAAATTTACATGGGATAAGAAAGTATATTTTTTCAGGACAAGACTACTGCCAGATGAAGCTCTTCTCTAACTTGCCCCAAAATCTTCAGTCTATTCTCCCAGAAAATGAAGTAGCAGATTTATTTTGCTAAGAGAAAAAACTAGCCTGGTGTTGACTTTTACTAATTCAAATGCATATAAATACAGTTCACCATGATGCTCTACAATTTAGTGAATATCACTATAAATGTAAAAATATAAAGGGAATAAAATTTTGCTGTTAGATGCAATACTGACAAAGCAGAATTACTTCTAAATTTAAGACTTGCAGCATAGATCTGGTATAACACTGCTCTCTTGTGGTTAAATACATGCAGTTCATCTGCAGAATGCAGCAACTAGTTACATCAAATATTTTTTAAAAATGTTCAAATATATTTTAATCTAAGACATTTTTTGATGATCAGGAGGTTAAAGCAACTAGTGCCAACTCCACCCCTGCACACTGTACTGTTGTCTCCATTACCTAAAGAGAGAATTTAGACTCCTGCTTTTGGTTCTCTGATCCATTGAAATTAAATGCCTAAACTGGCCTTAACCAAAAGGTGTGAATGCATCAATCCCAATAACAACGAAAATTAAAGTCTGACCACTCTTGCTGAGATAAATAAATTGTTTTGAAAGCCTCCTTCATGTTCTAGAATGAATGAAAATGTAAGCAGAAATTAAAATGTATAGACGACTACAAATACAGGTGGAACAAAAGCACCATGCTGTTTTTCTTTCAACATGCAAAAAAAATTTTTCAAATTCCCATTGCAGACAGAGAGATCCTGCTGACAGAATTTTTGGGGAAAACAACGAATAAAAAAAGAAGGGCCTTTTGATTATTATAATCAAAATTTGCAAATAATCAGGCCAAATAATACTGAAATGTGCAAAATATTCCTCAGCTTGAAGGACAGCCATCATCTTTAGCCTTACTCACAATACAAATCTTGTTAAAACTATCACCACAGTTCATTACTGGGTTCCTAAATAAAACATTTCAAGGCTATGGCTAACATTTCAAGGCTAACTACGGAGCATGATGTGCATTGTTATAAACCACTAAAACATTTACAAACACCAAGAGAAGAAAAAGCTTATCAAAGACTTTTTTAGATTACGCCTTTCACATTTGTCTAACTGCAAGAAACAAAAGCAGAATCATTTTCACATTAATTCAAGTCTTTTTACACTCTTTTTTTTCCCTTGCACACTTTATAGCTCTCCTGCAAAAACTCTATTCAAGCTGTCCAGTACCTCTACCTTTTTTTGGTTTATTGTTAATATAGAGTAACTTCAGCTTCATACTTCAAAAAAAAAAATTCCCTTTATATATTGATGAATTACAGAAGGTATCTTATTCCTTCTATTTAAGCTACATGCTTAAATTGCCTTTTCTCTAGGCACTCCAGCACCTCCATGTCTTTCTTGAAGTGAGAGGCCCAAAACTAAACACAGGATTCAAGGTGTGGCCTCATGAGTGCCAAGTGCAGGGAGACACTCACTGCCCTGGTCCTGCTGGCCACACTGTGGCTGATACAGGCCATTGGCCTCCTTGGCCACCTGGGCACACTGCTGGCTCATGTTCAGCCACTGTCAACTAGCACTCCCAGCTCCTTTTCTGCCAAGCAGCTTCTCAGCCGCTCTTCTCCAAGCCTGTAGTGCTGCATGGGATTGGTATGACCCAGGACAGGACCCGGCCCTTGGCCTCGTTGAACTGAGTGTATCATTGACCTCAGGCCATCAATGCAGCCTGTCCAGACCCCTCTGCATAGCCTTCCTGCCCTCCAGCAGATCAACATTCCTGCCCAGCTTGGTGTCATCTGTGAACTGACTGAGGGTGCACTCAATCCCCACATCCAGATCATCAGTAAAGATATTAAAATGGACTAGCTCCCATACTGAGCCCTGGGGATCTCCACTCATGACCAGCTGCCAGCTGGATGTAACCACCACCCTCTGTGCCCAGCCAGCCAGCCAGTTTTTCTCCCAGTAAACCGTTCACCTGTCCAAGCTGTGAGTAGCCAGTTTATCCAGAAGAATGCTGTAGGCAGTGGTTTCAAAGGCTTTGGTAAAGGCCAGGTAGACACATCCACAGCCATTCCCTCATACACTAAATGTGTCACCTTGCCATAGAGGGAGAACAGGTTGGTCCAGCCTTGCCTTTCATAAACCCATCCTGGCTGGGTCTGATCTTCTGGATGTGTGTAAATGTCAAATGATGACACTGAAGGCAGTCTGCCCAATGACCATCCCCAGCACTGAAGTCAGATCAACAGTCCTGGTTCCCTGGATCCTCCTTGGGTCCCTTCTTGTAGATGGGCATCACACAATGGCCAACCTCCAGTCATCTGGGGCCTCCCTGGTTAGACAGGACTGGTGATAAATGACAGAAAGTGGCTCAATGAGTACTTCTGCCAACTCCATCCATTGTCCAAGTGCTATAGCAGGCTGCTGACCATTTACCCTTGGTTTATTGGGGCTTAATTCCATGATCCCTGTTCCTGTTTTTCAGCACAGGGTGCTGGGTACCCGGGAACAAGTGGTCTAGCTATTAAAGACTGAAGCAAAGAAGACATTAAGTACCCTGGCCTCTTCCTCATCATTTGTAACTATGTTTCCCCCACATCTAGTAAAGGATGGAAATTCTTGGCCCTCCTGTCATTGCTAATGTATTTATAGAAACATTATAGAAACATTTTTATTGCCTTTTACTTTAGTAAGCCAGAATAAGTTCCAGTTGAGCTTTGGCCCTTCTAATTTTCTTCCTGCATAACCTCCCAACATTATAGCCCTTCTTCCAAAGGTCATAGGCTCTCCTCCTTCTCCTGAGCTCCAGCCAAAGCTCCAGCCAGGCTGGTCTTCTCCACCAGTTTGTCTTACAGACCACAGGAATGGCCTTGGACTTCTGCAGGGGAGACTTTGGCCTGTTTAGGAGACTGGCTGGGTGAATCTCTTGGTAGGCAGTTCCAAAAGGCAAAGAAGTCCAGCCCTTCCAAGAGATTCACCCACTCAGTCTCCCAGAGAGGTCAAAGTCTCCCCACCAGAAGTCCAAGGCAGCAGTTCTGTTGACTCCTCTCCTTATTTCTCCAAGAATTGGAAACTCTAATTTTGTGTTCACTGTGCCCAAGATGCCTCCAACCATCACATCACCCAGCAGTCCTTCTCTGTTTGTACTCAACAGGTGTAGCTGGGCAATTTTCCCACTGCAAACTACTCAAATTTCATGCAGACATCGAAAAACAATGCTCTAAAATATCACACACAATTAATAAATTATTTGGATGAACCTGGCGGGTAATACAGACATAGCTGAAGTCAGTGTCACTATGAAAAATATATTGGTGAATCACATGGGGATCTGAAAACCTGGTAGAGGAATCAGGGTCATAAATGTCTGCCAGATACCTACAATCACTGGCAAACATTTCAGATAAAGCATAAGTGAAATCTGACTGCAGTGCTTGCTTAACACCAGGACATCAGCTGCTTCAATAGCCTTGCCTGCAGAACTTTCTTCCCCCAAGGCACCTGATCAGTAACTTGTTTAGCAGGTTTAGCAACAGCTCCATGTATAATTTTACCATTTGGGTAGGACTAAAGACCAATGTAATTAATTCCTGACAAGCAAAATAGACTGAGGGTGGTGAATACTGTTGCATATTCTCTGCTCTGCCTTTAGCCCAAAATTTGGTACCTACGCACAGAGATGTGACAGATTATGTATTAATTGTCCCTCACAAGTAGTGAGTATCTGGACAGGTCTGGTACACTATAGGAGTATGTCAGCAGTGATATTCTGACAGTTCAGGTAATTGTATTCCTTAGTCTCTCCTTGTAATGAGAAGCTCACTCAAATCTCTTAGGATCTCATAGAGGAAAATCTGTAGAACTGTTTTTAAAGGACTGTGTGGTAGTTTTCATTCTAGCTGTATTTACTCAAAATGTTTGAAAGATCTATTCTTATTTCAATTTTATCAACTGGAAAATTGTATATACTAACATGCTTCTTTTTAGTGGAAAAACAACTAACTTTCATTCCACAGACCACCCCATCAACTCCTGAAGGAAGACATCCCACCTAAAAATTCACCAGCAGTGGTAGGAGAATATGTTTTCCAGACTTCTTCAGTGATAATAAGAAGGTACACAAGATGGTTCTAACAGATCGGTAGAGAACTAATAATCCTGAGCCCCTTCTTCCTCTCTCATAACAATAGCACAACACTTGAGTTGCATTGTCACTGAACAATTCAGTGACAGGAACCTTATGCAAACAAGGGTATTCATAGGTAAACAGGGCATGAATTGTAGGTGGGCATCGGTAACCTTAGAGAACCACAAGCTGCTTCCAAGTTGTTGATACAGAAGCTTTAGTTGAAGAAAATAAGATGACAGGTCCATATTTCTATCAGATCTGAAAGAGAAAAATCTCCATAATTGCTAACTTTTCCTAAGCTTTGCAATTTCTTCGCATTGAAAACTGTCAGATGTTACCAGATGCCACCCACAGTCTTCTCTCAATGTATACCAGAGCTCAATGCCTACCCTAATTTACATCTGGAACTACAAAAAGAATCTGTTCTTACAACATGTGTAGGTGGAACATAGTTGGGAAAAAAAAAAACAACCCACATGGCCCATGACTTATTCTTTTCCTTATGGAAGCAGATCAGCCTAAACTACATTATAACTACACTACTGCACAATTCACATCAAACTGACACAAAAATCAGAGCGAGTACCCAACAACCAGAAGGGTCACACAGATCACTAAAATTTGCAGATGCTTCTGACATTAGATCATTGTTTAGGGGGTACCAAGAAATTTCTCAGAAGCCCTTTCCAAAATGAAAAGACTTCCAAATTCAAAATTCCCACTGCAAACTGCTGCTGTTGGCCAAGCTTGTAGTTAAATTATGAACTCTGGAGAGAATAGAAAACATACAAAACGAGTCCAGAACTACAGTTCTTCCTGATGACGAAAAACTGTTGGTCACATAAAGCAACTAACACAGGGGAGAAAGAAAGACTACTGTATTGAAGGCTGTGCAGATAATTCAGTCTCTCACAGAAAGAACTCCATCCTCATGTTTGTCAGTCACAACAGAATGGCCACAAACTCTGAAATCCCCTGGACCTAGGAACGGCTGATATAAAACAGGAGATAACTTGCTCCACCTCACCACACTGCAGACAGTGTGGAAAAGGAAGCCAATTCATAGGCCTTATGCTCCCTGAGACTCACTTGTCTTTGTATCTTCTTCTGCAGGCACTGCATGGACTTCCATCCCTGTTGCTCCCTGCTGCCTTAGTATAGCAGAGACCAGAGCAGTAGACAAAAGACAATGAGGAGTTTTGAGAGAAGACAGTACAATTGCCAAGTATGGGACCAAGCTGTATTCGGAATGGGTTTCATAGCAGTTGTCAAGTTTTGGCAGAGAAAGCAGCAAATGCATATTTTGAAAGAAAGTGAAGGCCAAACTGTTATGGACCAGGCAAAGAATGAGAGAATATGATAAAGATCAACTAAATCCAGAAAAAAAACCACACACGCGCAAAAAAAACCCCAACCAAACAAAAAAAACCCCATCTAGATTGTGTCATTTTAGAAGCATAATATATCAAGTCACTTAAGTTCCAATTCTAGTCAAAAGACAAAATTAAAATGGAAGTATGGGATTTGCATACTAATCTCTTATAACTGTGCAAATAAGAGTCAGCAGTAGGAGGGGATGCAGCTGCCAGTCTACCTTCTGTAAGTAAGCACAGAATAGAAGACCCATAGGATATATAAGGGACGCATTCAACAGTCTAATTGACAGGATCTGGGTTTAATACATCAGGATTATTAGACAAAAGATTAAGTGAAGGCAGCTACTGTAAGCAGTGGATCATAATAATTTTTAAATAAGTAACTCCATTAGGTACTCTGGCACGAAAAAATGTAAGCTGTACTTCAGTTACTTTTAGACAATGTAATTTAAGAAGCTGTCTAATATGGTCAGTTCTTAAGGTACAAAAGAGTGTGCAACACAAAATGTCACTACCACACACATCCACAATATATAAAAAAATTTATTTTATAAACTCTTGTGAACAAAACTGAGGTTAGGTAGACAAGCTGAGGTGAGAATTAATGTCTGCTTACATATGGAGTTTAGACTATGTGCTAGGATATCTCTCTACAAGGTCTTTTTCATCTCATAACGCAACTCCCTCATATTACAGGCACTTAGTAGACAGCTGCAGTGTACTTACAGTGCAGAGTTTCATAAACATCATCTCCTGTTCCAAAATAAATTGGAATAGTGTTTGCACATGGAATAAGGAGTTGCATTAGCAAACTACAAAATTACAGCAACAATACCATTCTAATGAAAAAGTATTATCATTATATGCATACAGTCAGTTACAGCACAGTAACAAAAAGTTTGTACTTCCTCTTCATGCACACAGAGTGCAAACAGAGCATACACCTCAGCTACCACGGCAACAGATCTCCTACCCACACACACTGCTTTCCTGAATTTCCCAGGTTTCAAACACACTGTTCCACAGCAATGGAAGCCGCCTTTCAGTTCTGTGCTTCTCATAAAAACATCACATTCATAAGTTTGGCTGCTGGGAAACTAAGGAGAAGGAGGAAGACATTTTACAAACCCTACAACACCCAAACTTTAATAGCATAAGAAAGACATGCTCAAGAACAACAAATTACAGCACCTTACAGCAGTTTTACAGTGGACCCACCACTTTTACACACTATGAAGTTTCCTCAGAAGTCTTCAGCGCAGCTAAATATGTGCTCTCACTTTCCATGCTGGTACCTGCTCAACTTCATCAGTTCTTGTAAGGCTAAGTTTTGCATTTAGCTTCAGACTGCAACGCCCAACCTGGAGAGCAGGGATGGAGTTAAAATTACACCCAAGACAACTGAATTAGATGATGTTTACAATACAAACAGTTTGGAAGAGTTGTAACACTTCTCTTAATGTAGAACCATGCAATTGGTTTAAGTACATTTACTCTTGTTCAAAACACCCAAAAGTTAATGATTAGAGGGTAGATTACAAACACCTAAGATTATTCTATTTCTAACCAGAAAAATTCCATCTTTTTGTATCTACCCCTGCATATGCTGGCCTTAAGCAGTCTCTGTTCCAGGGCTTTATAATCCAACTGTTAGATCCTGGAGCAAAAGCTATCCCATAAACAAGCTGTTCCAGGATCCATTTTTGATCTTTCTATCTAGAATCAGTTATGTCAGCTATGCAGCACAATGGTCTGAAGCATTCAAAATATAAGCCTGGCTATTTTTAAGAAATTTTTAATTTTTCTTTTGATGGGAAAAAAAAAAGCCAAAGAAATTTGTAAACACTGCACCAGAGCTGCTGACTCACTGCAGTCTGTAAAATATATGCTACATTTTGTCTGTAAATTCCTTGTGGCAGCTGAAAAAATAAAATCAAATCATTAGAAAGAGGAACACACACATTAGTTTTCTTCAAGTTTTCAGCCATGCAGCCTCACATAAAAAGCACCAGCCTTCAAAGAACGTATGGATTTCCATTGTATGTTTTTCATTACTCTTTCCGTCCACTGGGACGAGTGCCACAACTCAAACCTTTTATCTTCTTCTTATTATAAAAGGAACTGCTAAGCAGAAAGAAATAGCTTAAATTACTGCTACCTATTTCTATCCACCTCATCTAAGCAGTTCTGAGGTTTATGGAAATGTCTAGCAACCAACCACCAGTATTTCTGGACTGTATAAGCTGAGATAGCTTCCACAAGCTGCTCTACAAAAAGCTCTGCCTACCACACTTCTTTGTTCATAGCAAAAGCTGTATTTTTCATGGGCTTTACAACAGAATCAGATATCATTTTGGATAACAATACGAACTGTGTAGAAATTATGCTACCTCAAAGAAAAGTATTGCAGACTTTGCTTTCATTTTCACTTCTGAACACTAAGCATGTGTTAGTCGGACCTTTCTGTGCCTTCCTAATGTCTTTATTTGTAAAATATCTATGTGTGGATACCAGCCAGATGCAATCAAGCAGAGGTCCATAGTTCAATCAACTATGAGCTGAATTTTTAAAATCAGTCATATAAGTTTTTTCTCTTGGCACATGTAGAAATGCATTTACCAGACTAAACCTGCCCAAAATAATTATTCTCTGTCTTGACTGTGCTTTAAAAAAAAGCAACTAGCCAGACTGAAGGCTTAAAAAACTGTAGAGAAGTTCTAGACTTGTGAAAACCCTACAACTATCCATGAAATAACAGCCACTTCAAGAATATAAAATAACAGCCACTTCAAGAACATAAACACACATTCCTACATAAAAACATACCATTGGGATCTCCGGACTAGAAAATGGAGAGTTATCAAAAGATCGATTTTCTTTGTCCAGGGAATCATCATCTTCGTAATTTTTATGTGCAAATTTCTGCTTTAGTGCGTGAGTTAGAAAAGCAACTGGATCCCAATCTGAACTTTGCCTCTTTTTAGGTTTAGAAAGAGGAGTGCCACCAGGAGACCTATCANCGGCGGACCCGCCAATAGGGAGCCGGCACGGCAACGGCTCAGCCAATGGCGGGGCGCGGCCGCCGCGGGGGGTGTCGGAAGGGCGCGGTTTGAACGCGGGGGCGGTCGCGGAGCCCAGGGAAGGATGGCGGCCATCCCGCACACGCGGCCCCGCGGGGACCGGGTGCCTCGAGTCCGCGCTGCTCCAAACATGGCACCAGTGTGCTCAGAGAACTAAGAAACAAAGAATCCTCAGCACAACTTGTACCGGGTAGCGTCCGACCAAACAGGTCCCTTCGAAGGAAGGATGGGGCTTCGGAGACTTGATTTGCCCTCTTACCTTCTCCTTGTTTTTATCTTGCTTGTAACGACTCCTGAGGTTTTGCTTAAGAAACCGAGTACTTCGAGGAAATTAGTAACAAAATAAAGCACTGTTTCCATTCGGAGAAGAGATACAGGCCCCTTTCTCCTCAGCCTACGCAGTCAGCGCTACTATTGTTCGTGCTGGAGCTACTACAAGAGTACTGCTGGTTACTATTACCCACAACTTGCCACACGGACTCATTCCCCGCGGCCAAACACAAGGAAAGAACAGCACTGGGAACACTGTAACAGAGCCGGTGCAGGGGCATGGGAAGGTTTAAGACTGAGGAGAGGAAGGGCAGAACTTTTCAAAGGGTTATTTTGAAAAGCTGCAAGTACTTCTCACCTACTGCTCCAATACCTTCACACTAAAAGATGGGGAAACGTTGGCACAATCAGATGGACACAACCACCCACAGTTCTAAAGCAAAGCTGTGAAGGGGCAGGGTCTCAAAAGCAACAGTAAAACCGAGGCAATTGAGTTTGGCTGGGGCAGCACCCGCAACTAGCTGCTTTGGAAGTGGAGGTGCAGCTGAGAGAGAACAAGCACAGAAATGCTTCAAGTCAGGAGGTACAACCCTGACCGTACAGAAGGGACCTGCAGGATCTTCTGAACAACAGGGGGTTTTGACAGGCCAGCTTTAAGAAACAAGGAGCTCAAGAAAGACACACGGGGCTCAAGGCCTAATGCTGCAGCCTCTGCCTCTGGAGATGAACCAAAGCTGGCAGCAGCTCCTCTTTCACAGCACCAGCACAGCAAAACCAACGCAGGAAAGCCTACCTGCCCACTGTTACAGTAAGGTTCCTGCATGTGAGATTTAATTCCAAATAAAGAAATTCATCAAGTGCACACAGTCGAGACTGACAGGATAGTTACTGGATTCTGGANAAAAAAAAAATAAAATTATCGTCTCCTAAGCCTGTGCTGAGTGATTCAAAACTTAGAGGCACAACTTCTGTAAACACCATACCAAATAAATCCTTGATTACAGAAATAATGCTGCTGTTACTTTACAGCAATTCATCAAATAGGACTAATACAAGTATATCCAACAACTTGTCAGCCGCGTTCTTAGCCTGAAAACACTTGATGCTGTTCCATGAAGAAAAATGCCAGTAAATCACAACATGCTGAAGTATTGCAAATAAATAGAAAAAATTTAAAAAGAAAAAAGCAAAATGTACAGTTTTTATAGCAAGATATTTATAAGTTAAGCTATTTTGGTGGGAAAGTCCCACTAAAATATTTCATAACCATTGTGAACATAGTTTGATTTAAACTTTATTAAGTTCAGAGCAGCGTGGCTTTCTATAATCTCATGAGAAAGAACAAACTTAAAAAATTCCACAGAGCAGTTATGTTTAAAGAAAACAACCCCATTAAGTCAAATATGCAGCCAGGTAACCATAAAGCCCCACTTGTAAGCCTCACTTAACTCAAGTTTCATCATTTAAAATAAATTATCATCAGGTTTGGCACAAAGGCTTCAAAGACAGTTTTTCCCTCCAAGTGAGCACCTGAGCATCCAAATATGAAAATTTTATAGGAAAAAAAAAGTAGAGTTTGTATTTAATTTAGAAAAACTGTTCTTATCAAATTACAAATCAAAACAGCACCTGCACTCCAAAACCTAGCATGAACATGGAAGCTAGTGAATAGTCCAAGAAAATAAATTATAAGAAAGACTTCCTAACCACTGAAATATCAGGGCTGGGGCATGAGGTGTACAGACCTCTGCTAGTAAGTGCTGTCTCCAGACCAATGATTTGTACCTAATAATGCACACTGACAGTGCTGAGTTCATTCAAACTCTAACAGTTACAGCAGATGTCATATAACATGAGACCTGAAAGGACTGAGATCACCCTTCCTACAAAAACAAGCCGTTAAAGCACTTGCCCAGCCAGAAAGACTGTGCTTGGGGTGGTAGAGACTGGGATCTTCAGGCTCTCAATTTCTGAGAACTGGAGTTTTCCGTTTGCATTGCACGCATTAAACTACTCTCAGACTGCAGACTGCAAGATTATTGCAATTGTGATCATCATTACTCCCCCCAACAACATAAATTCATTATCCAGTTAAGTTTTACCTTCAGAATACAGCTAGGTGCCTAAATCCAGAAAGCACTTTGGATGCACACTCACCACTTCTGCTAATTATGCCCCTGCTCAATATGTTAAGTGTTAAAACTGTCAATCTGAATATCACACTTTCTTGACTCACCACATACATGGAATTATATGGAGGAAAACATTTATAAAGGGAACACACAGGTTCACCTAAGTGCACTTTATATTTGCCTTATTTACTGTGAAAATGCCATCAAAACTAAAAAGAAATGCTTCAGAGTTGCATATAGATAATTCACCCAAGATTTGTGGTAGTTATATTTTGGGATAAAGCTCAGTTAAGAAAATGTTGACATGAGAATGCAGTAAGCGTCACCTGGCGAAATTCTTCCCGCATTAAGAGCTTCAAATATTCATTATGGACTCAGTTTTCTTATGTATTTTTTCAGCTCAAGAAGTTTGAAGACACCTGACAACCTCTATTACACCAAGCACAACACAGCAACACTGACCCAAAGAGGTGTGTCAGTCTTTAGTAAAGCATTTTTGTAACATGTCAACTGTGTTTACCATCAAAGTAGCTGATCAATAAAAATATTTATAATCCAACTGCACTATTGAAATACAAATTTGTGAAACATTTTCAGTAAAAGATACAGCATACCTTTTATTAACCACTTCAAAGCTTGAACCAGGATACTTTAAGTATGCTAACAGTAGTTTTCCAAAGTTTCCCCATGGATTTGGCCTTTCATTGTGAATTCAGAAGTGTTATTTGTTCAGATCAATTTCCTGTGGCTGTGTATGCAACTTCACAAGCAATCTCCCACCTTCCCACATCAACTTAAGATTTGCATCCTGAAACAGCAAACTCGTTTAAAATGCTGTGATACTCAGCATGTTTTAAATGCAACTAAAAGCCATGTCACAAGTATCTAACATTCCAAGCTGTGTACTTAGATACAGCCAACTTCAGCTTGTCAGTAGTAGCTGCTCATGAAACGCTGTGCTGTGATGCTGAGATACACATTCAGTTCAACCTACCTCTCAACAGCTCGCAACTGAACTTTGTTTAGGTCTTTCAAAACATCCATCATACTAGGAATGTTCTTGGTCTTCTGGTGATCAGCACTGTCAGCTGCAGTTGAATCACTGTTTCTTGCAGCACGACATTGTTTTACAAGTTCCATTGAAGATTTACCAGCATCAACACCAGATGGGAGACCAGAAGGGAGAGGAGGAGGCGAGGGAATTGCAAAGTGATTGTGAGAGACGGACAATGGTGTAGAAGTCATGGCTGGCACTGGGTAAAATCCATCTGGAGTGCTGAGTGTTTTAAAGGCTTCTGGATACAGTTAGAGAATTAAAAACCCAACATATATTAACATCTAGGATGACTCGCCTTTAAGCCAAGACAACACTGCCCTCTTAAAGTACCTTCTTAGACACCTTGCACATTGTAACACTGAAGAACTCGACTTAAAGATTACTTCAAACCCCCAGATTCAGACCACATGAAATAACAAATCTGAGGCATCTAATGCTGCTCTCTGATTTTCTCTGTTTGTGTTTTCACTCTAAGCACTAGATAAATCAGAAAAGCAGCCCTCCCACAGCAAAGACCCTGCTACTACATACAGTTTGTTCTCGATGGTCTGAAGGTTACAATAACCCGCATGGAGCAAAAGCAAAGGTAAGTACAAAACATGCAAAATAGATGACAATACTGAGTGCAGTGGGTAAAAGACAGAGGAAGAGCCGACAGAACAGCTAACTGAATCACAGGAGTGCCTCACAATGCCACACAAAAGTAACTACCTCACACCAGTCTAAGCATTTCAGCAACCACAGTGGGGTTAGTCTGCAAGTAAGACAATCAAGACCTTGCAACTTCTAAGTGAAAAAAACAGGTCACAAGATAGAAGTTCATGCTGGGAGACCAACTATGTTAGACACATCTATCTGTAGCATTTGCTTTTGTTAAAGCCTAAAACTGACAGACTTAAAATACTTTTTCTATCCATTATTTTGATGAATTTTTAGAAACAATGCAAAACTCAAAAAACAATTAACAGTCTGTAATTTTTTTAAACAGTAATTGGTAGCCTATATATAGTGATGCTTTTAAGCTTCATCACAAACATGGAAATGAGTATAAAGATCACTTAGGATCAACTGCATTTGAAGTAGGCAAAAAGGCAACAACACAGAAGGGAGAGAGGGGCATCAAATATAAAAAAGAGAAACAAAATACTGTATCTGGTACATTTAATTGGTGTATCTTCAGTTAGAAAAGTTAAAGATGTTTTCTATCAATATCAGACATGGCAAGCTCTGAAGTAAGAAAAGGAGAACTGGTTTGCTTCAAACCAGAAGGGCTTACGTGATGGAATGCTTTCCAATGTCTGCGCTGACACAATGGCAGCAATCTGAGCACGAAGCAAGGTCAGCTCCTCTTCAAGTGCAGAAATCTTCTGGAGTGCTGCTTGATCTATACTGTCCTTCTGTTCACTGTTTTTTGGAATGCTCTGTATTGAATCTTTAGACGGATATAGGTCACAACGAGTTGTACTCTTCCCTTTTTGCCATAATTCAGTCCTAGAAAGCCACAAAAGACAGTTTCAAAAGGCTCAGCCGAAAAGGGAAATCTCAAAACTACTCACGGTCTTTTCAAGCAAGTTATTGGCATTCAGTAAGACCTAAATTTTCAAACCATTTAAGAAAACTGCATTTTAACTCCTCGTAAACTTTAAAGTGTTTTAAGTCTCCCTTTGCTTATGTAGATCCTCACAAAATCATCATAAAAATTAGTCATATAATTAACACAGGTATAATTAAACATCATAAAGTCATACAGGAGGATTGAGTTGTCACTATTCAGTAACTATTAGACTGACATCATGCAGTGCTTCTCCCTCCTCTCTAGGTCAATAGGAAAGGCAGGAGAGTCAAATCTTTCAAAAATATATTGGAGAATAAGGTTTAATATACATTTAGAGAATAAGAACCTCGTCCTCTGTAACCTACTATGAACAAAGACAGCAGTAGAAAACTGTGCTATAAGTACTAGGTTTTAACTTTAAAACCTGTTTCAAGTCTGTGCCTGCTGAAATAACCTTAAAATAGAAAATAAGTGTAAACTTAAACTACCAGAAATTCATTCCAAAACAAGCAAAGAAATTAAATTTACTTTATTTATTCAAGATGTACTAAATTTTGACTAAAAACAAACCAGGTCTTTTCCCTTATATTAACTATGCTTTTACTTCTAATCAGACCTGCAGCATTGCTTTCTGATTTGTTAAAAGCTCTTGTTATTCACATCACTTGAGTGGGAAAAGCTATCAATTAGAACAGTTGTTCTTGAAAACCATCCTACAGAGGCAGAAGAGAAGGAGGAAAGAATGGAAACAACAAAAGAATGAATGTCATAGTTGTGTGAATCTGACCAGCTAAAGAGCAGCATAAGCAAGCCAAAACAGGCCACAGCTCCTTTTAACAATATTCTTACTCTTCCAGTATTTCACAACTGTTGCAAACAAAGCTGAATAATTCAACAGTAACCCCTCACAAATCATAAGATGAAACACACTGTATTGAAACTTCTCCAATAAAAAGTATGCCCTTTGAATTAATTGGTTTCCTGTATTTGCATTACCAGCAAGCAGCACAAAGATTACAGACAAACAAATGTCGATATGAAGCAGAATGACATCATCCTAGAGAGATGCAGTACAAGACAATATAAGTACCAAAATTTTAATCTTGGTTCTGGGTCTCTAACTCATCCTCTGATTTTGGACAGATTCTTTAGAGGAAGACAATTTCTATTTCTGCTCTGGAGGGGGAAAGGGGGAAGACAAAACTTGTATACTATTTGTATCTGTAAATTCCTGGACAATTAGTCATTTCACAGTACCTGAAATATTTTGTAATTTGTAAAAATATTTTCCTTCAGCGCTCTATAAAAGCTAGAAAGAACTATGTAAACTATATTCTAATTTATTTTAAACTTTTAAAATAAAAAGTCTTTGTATTTCTATCAAAAGGTTTTTTTATTTCTATCATTAAGGTTTACACTGTAGAAATCAAAGTCAAAAGGAGACACTGAATTATTATTTTCTTGTTTTCTCCTTTATAAAGCTTATCAAAATTGTTATAAACTGAAAGGATAAAGACAGGAATAATCTTACAGTATACTGTCATAGTCATGTTTTCTTTCAATTCCCTCCCTCACAAAATGCTTTGTGAGTAAAAACCAATTAGAATACCAGTAATGCATCTGACATGCTACCACAAAGAGAAGACTAAATTTCAGATTCTTTGAGACAATACTTTACATAGTAAGAACTTCCAGGTAAACAGGAACTGTCCCCACCAAAAAACCTAAAATATTTCTGGAAAAGGCTAGAAAAAAGGGAAAAAACACCCACATAAGCATGAATTCACACCCCACAAAGAACAGAAGGCATAAGTTATTTCTATTACTCCTTTTTACACTCTTACTTACCTAAGTCTAGCAAATGCTTGTCCTTCATCATTTGCCACCCACAGTACATCAGCAAGTGATGGAACCATAGGAGTTGGAGCTGACCTCTGTTCCTCACAACACAATGGGCTTGGGTCTCGAACAAGCTAAAACCAAACAACAATGACAAAAAAAAGGTATGAAAAGAAACTGAATTCAGCACATACTGAAAGTTCTGCTTCAGCAAAAGGTATTTTTAAACGGTGTGGTAAGGACAGTGAGCATAAGGGGTGCAACACACAGATTATACAAGCTAAAAAGAACAGAAAAGCTATCATCAAATTAAGAAACAAGAAAATGCAAATGGATTAAGCATACATATGACAATAAATTTCTTACTTGAAAATATGGTCTTGGGCAGGGCTCCAAGGAAAGAATTGTGCCTAGTCTACGGACAAAACTTCGAGTAGATCCATATTCCTTTTTGTGGCAAACAGATGTGACCTAACAATCAGAAAGCCTTTGAATTCGAGAAGCAAAATCAAAGCCCTCAGTTCTTAAAAATCAAGTAATTAAATCGCTTAATATTATACATAATTAAATGTAACATGGTTGGGTTAATTTAACTTCTCAATGTTTTTCTCAAGTGGAAAGTCCAAAGATGCCTACACTGGTTATAACAGTGTCTAAGATGCTTCCAAAATACGACCTCCACGAACAGTATTTTAAAAAGGCACAAAGACCAATATCCTGAGATATGGACAAAGTAAAAGTGTGCATTTAAGTAATCATATGTAAAAGTCTTGGGGGGAAAAAAAATCAGTAAAGAAGTGAAATGAATTCATTGTACCTTGAGCTGATACTTCCTTATGATGGCGTACAACAGGTGGAAATGCCTTCCTGATGAGACTGCTGAAGGGAGGCATGTTCTGATCATACGACTGATCCCGCTCCCAAGCACGTGAGTTTCAAAAAATATCGCCTGTCAAAAACAAAAACAACCCCAACCAACAAGCCCCAACGACAGAAACAGAAAGTAAACAGGGCAGCTCAGTCAAACTGGCCCTCCCGGAGGCACTCCATAGTTTTACATGACCAGCCCCGGGGCTGTCTCAGGAGTACAACCTACAGGAGCGCCCCACTGTTAACGCCCGCGGACTCGCGCTCCAGCACCCCTGAGCTTCCTCAGCCTCCCACACCGGGCCCTTCCCAGGCCCCCGAAGACACGGGGCGAGCTGCGGCACGGGCACGGGCACGCGGCCCGAGCAGCGGAGCGGCAACAGCGGACGCTGCCGGCTCCCTCCGGCTCGGTGCGGGGCACGGGGAGCGCCCCGGCCGGACGCGTTACAGCCTTCCCGGCAAGGAGGGCACCGAGCCCTCCCTCCNATGGCGGGGCGCGGCCGCCGCGGGGGGTGTCGGAAGGGCGCGGTTTGAACGCGGGGGCGGTCGCGGAGCCCAGGGAAGGATGGCGGCCATCCCGCACACGCGGCCCCGCGGGGACCGGGTGCCTCGAGTCCGCGCTGCTCCAAACATGGCACCAGTGTGCTCAGAGAACTAAGAAACAAAGAATCCTCAGCACAACTTGTACCGGGTAGCGTCCGACCAAACAGGTCCCTTCGAAGGAAGGATGGGGCTTCGGAGACTTGATTTGCCCTCTTACCTTCTCCTTGTTTTTATCTTGCTTGTAACGACTCCTGAGGTTTTGCTTAAGAAACCGAGTACTTCGAGGAAATTAGTAACAAAATAAAGCACTGTTTCCATTCGGAGAAGAGATACAGGCCCCTTTCTCCTCAGCCTACGCAGTCAGCGCTACTATTGTTCGTGCTGGAGCTACTACAAGAGTACTGCTGGTTACTATTACCCACAACTTGCCACACGGACTCATTCCCCGCGGCCAAACACAAGGAAAGAACAGCACTGGGAACACTGTAACAGAGCCGGTGCAGGGGCATGGGAAGGTTTAAGACTGAGGAGAGGAAGGGCAGAACTTTTCAAAGGGTTATTTTGAAAAGCTGCAAGTACTTCTCACCTACTGCTCCAATACCTTCACACTAAAAGATGGGGAAACGTTGGCACAATCAGATGGACACAACCACCCACAGTTCTAAAGCAAAGCTGTGAAGGGGCAGGGTCTCAAAAGCAACAGTAAAACCGAGGCAATTGAGTTTGGCTGGGGCAGCACCCGCAACTAGCTGCTTTGGAAGTGGAGGTGCAGCTGAGAGAGAACAAGCACAGAAATGCTTCAAGTCAGGAGGTACAACCCTGACCGTACAGAAGGGACCTGCAGGATCTTCTGAACAACAGGGGGTTTTGACAGGCCAGCTTTAAGAAACAAGGAGCTCAAGAAAGACACACGGGGCTCAAGGCCTAATGCTGCAGCCTCTGCCTCTGGAGATGAACCAAAGCTGGCAGCAGCTCCTCTTTCACAGCACCAGCACAGCAAAACCAACGCAGGAAAGCCTACCTGCCCACTGTTACAGTAAGGTTCCTGCATGTGAGATTTAATTCCAAATAAAGAAATTCATCAAGTGCACACAGTCGAGACTGACAGGATAGTTACTGGATTCTGGATTTTTTGGTTGTGGTTTTTTTGTTGTTGCTGGGGTTTTGCCTAGTGAAATGGATGTCTGATTTCATCTGAACTGCAGGGATAACTTCAAACATTGTAAAGCACACCATGCAGAGCAAGTGGATTCACAAAGTTGATTCAGCTTTGTTGGTGGAGAACAGCGAGTCTGAATGAATGACTGAAATCAAAAGGGAGTTAAACATTTTATACCAGCATAATGTTTAGGGTTTCCCTTGGAGAGCCATCAACGACAGTCTTTACCTTTAATAATAGAATGCACAAGAGTTGTAACTACCTTAGTAGCACCAAGTAAAAACCTCAAAAAAGGGTTTTTCTTATCATGACAGTGAAAATTGTCTACTAATATTGAAAGACTAAGTGCTGAAGCGTTTTGGATTTATCAACAATCTCCACTCCCACTTTTTTATAGATCTCTGATATCCAGACTACAACTTGCATCTCTGACTAGATTATCTCTTAATTTGAATTAATTTTAAAAAATATTACAGCTGTCATGTGTTCTGTAATCAAATTACATTTTTAATAAACTGCACTGAAATAAGGGATTGCAAAAAAAAAGATTTTTATCATCTAACCTACAGACAGGTTTGTAGGATCCAATGCCATTACCAAAGCAATCAGATCTCCTTGGACATTCAGCTGAAGCACAAAACTTGCCTCTGCCTCATCACGCAGAAATTACCTTGTCTTATGAAACACAGACCACAACAATCCACTTGCAACTTGACCTGGATGATCGAGACCACCTTTTCTAAGGTTGTGACAACTCAAGGGTATCTCGGTCCTATTTGCTGGTTTCAGACCAGTGTTAAGTTTTACTTCATTAGGACAGACTTGGACCCTGATATCAAGTTCGTTTTGTTCCTTTTCTTGCTTATTCTGATTTAATATACAGAGTCTGAATTTTACTAAAAAGCCCAAGAAATACTCAATTTTACATCTAAAACAGCTGTTAAAAGATACATTGTGCATGTAAAAGCAAACCTTGCAACAGTATTGTTGGCCTAAATGTGCTAAAACAAAGCAGGAATGACCTTTTAGTGACTAACAGCTACTGGAGGGCAAGTACTATTCCCACTTCCCTTTCTACACAGCTGCTAGGAAATGAGTACAAATGCGGTTTCCCCAACTACAGTTAGGATTAGAGGCAGTACTATGTGCCCCTGCCTTCTGGTAATCAATTTGGATAAGGGTAGATGGTCTCCAACAATAAAGCCAGAACACAGCACACATTATATATGTATTTAATACAAACACTTGGATCAAAGCTTTTCCTTTCTATTTTTCTATTTTTCTATTTTTTGAAGACAGTATGCCATTCCAAAAGGTGAGTAACTACACTTAACTTCCTACAACATTAACATTTTAAGATGTAGTTTATCTACAGCCATTTGGAAAAAAAAATGTTGTTGCATTAGAACATTGTTGTTCTGGTAACTCAAGTATGTTACTGTCATCCTTACCATCCATGAGGTTAGGTGTGCAACTACCAGTAAACTAAACTTCGCTGTGTGTTATTTTTGTTAAAAAATTAGACTAATGTCTGCAGTTTGGCTACAAAAATTCTTGAAGCACAACTATTAGAAATCAGTTTATAGAAAGTAAGATTAATTTCTCACACTGAATTATCTTTACCAATTCAGGTTCTAACAAATCTTGCTTTATTTTTTTCATGGACTTTTGTGGTGGTTTGTTTTGGTTTTGTTCTTCTCCTTCCATGTGCCCTTGATTTCACATAAAGGCTGTAAATGTGACAAAAGACAAAGATCTATTCTTGCCAGATAAGATACCTGGAAAGTCCACCTAGAGAAATTAGAGAGGCAGTTCTAACCAACAGGAAAAAAATTGTTTAGAAAGAAGCTAGACTGACACTGCCACCAATTTCTCACTTAAAGTTCTGCTGATGACTGAGCTATCAAAGAATACACTTGAAACTCACTTTAGTATTGATATATGCATGTATTTCTTAGGCTACTAAAGAAGAGCAACAATTTCACTGTTAAAGTGAAATTCTTGCTGCATTCTCTTGGGGGGGAGTAAGAACTCAGGATCACCACTGCTACTATGTAAATGTGATTCTCATGAAGCAACATATAATCAACATTTTGCACAACTGTCTGTTATCCTATGACTGCATAACTATTATTAAACACAATTCTTATAAAAAGGCAACACAGAAGTAGTAATCAGTTTATAAAAAATGCTGCTCCAAGATTTCAGGTGTGCAGAACTGTAAGTTTACTTCAGAATAAAACACAGACATAGGGGAGAATCAAAACTTTTAGAGTTGTACTTGACCATATATTTGGACAAAGCAGAATTACACTGCATATAACAAACAGTAAAATTTCTTAAAAGTTGTTACAAATATTTTACTTTCTACCTGTACGATCATTAACATAGTTTACTATATCATGATTTTTTTCTAAAGGCTTAAAACAAAAACAATCCCCCTAAACTACTTTCCAACAGTAAAATTTAAGTAAAATGCTTACATTCATTTGACAACAAAAAAACATATTAAAAATGTTGTGTGGGTGGGGTGGTGCAAGAGCTGCTCTTTCATCTACAACTTTCTTCCAGCGTTATTCCTGTGGAAAGAAAGGAAACAGTCTTGCTGTAAATGGTTAATAACCAAACCCAAAACCTTCCAGTGATCCCCACACACCCCCAAGTACTTACAAGATGAACTGTCTAATCTGCAGTTTGCCGAATGATTTACCTTTTCCTCTTTGCGTCTGTCCTTTTCTTCATTATTCTCAATCGTTTCTTCTTCATCTTCCACAATCCCATCCCCTTGGTATTTGTCATGTGTCCACTTCGGACTGCTACCTGACTTTTTGAAGTTGAACCGCCCTCTGCCACGCTGGAAAGTACCACGGCCTCTTCCTCTTTTGGCCCAATAATCCACACCGTCGTCTCTGTCATCGTGCTGCAAGGCCAGACAAAGAGTAACGTTAGAGCACCTCTTAAATGCATCCCTTCATGTTAGTACCCTATAGCAAACGTATAGAACAAATTAAATGTTACAAAGTTCTCTTCAGATTACAATTTAGAGAATCCATTATGAAGCAAATTCTTACAATTCATGATGCTGTAACTAAAACCGCAACACTGTTTTAAGAGCCCTGGGCCTACTTGAACGTTTGTAACAAATCACTTATCTGTACTTCTCTTCAGTCAGAATAAAAAAACCTGCTTCACTTGCACAATGTAAACAAAGTTTAAACTGTTTACATCTGACATTAACAAACAACAGCTGAGTTTCTTTGGTTAATAAGCCTAAACTTGGCTGTCTTGCTACCAAACACATCCTTATACAGTTTGGTAAGTTCTGGCAATCAACCCATGCACTGCATGAAAACTACAGACAATTATTTAATATAAAAAAGGCTTATATTTAGAACTGTGAGATCAGCTTGACTCAACACACTTTTTTCACTTGTGATTTGGAAAGAAATCTGAAATACTAACACATATCACACCCATACAAAGCAGTTTAATAATTACATAGAAGCAGTTCAAGGGTGTAATTTTTTCATTAAAAATGCTTTTAGATATTCAAATTTAATAGCTCAAATTAACTGTTCTAGTATCATAGGATTTCTTAACGAATAGATTCACATTTTTTTCAATGTTTACAGATCAGAAAGGTTTAGATACATGTAGGAAGACAAAATTCCTTGTACAAACATCCAAACTGGGGTTGTATTATTTCTTAGTTACCTGGTAACATACTTTTGGCAAGCTACAATGCTACAGGAGAAGGTCTAATCTTCACTACTTATCATTTTTCAGCGGTGAAACAATATCCTTCAAAGTTTGCATTGTTAAGGATATCAGCTGGAGCAGAGGCCACATTTTCAGTATACTACACTACTTAGAGTATTTACATCAACAGTCCTCCTTTCATAATCCAGATGGGAAAAAGGCATCAAAACTATGATTTTCTTATGACTATCACTTTACTCAACTAAGAGCAAAAAACTGTTCGTAACAAAGTCAGCCTACATACACCCACAAATACTGTCAGCTTTTCCTGATCTTCCACTTTTGCAGACTCCCAGACAAATCTAAGATAAAACTCAACTGTCATACAGGCAGAAGTCCAGGAAAACACTGCACTAATCTTTTTGTTTTAAAGTTTGGTTTTAATAATTTTGGTCCGAGCCTGCCTTCTTCCCCACACTCTGATGAAAGTTTTGGAGATAAATTCTGTGTCAGGCCTCATTTACTGCCACCCTGCTGCAGAAAGATGCAAGAGAAGCAGCCCCGGACACTCCACGCCCCTGACACCCTCGCGGCCGGTCGGTCACTCAAGGCCCTGTCCGTACATGCATGCTACTTCTACGCTTGTAGAAAGTTTGGGAAACAAAAGCATGCATAAGACATTGAGTTCTCCACACCCACCAAGAAGTATTTCTTGCTTTTTGGGGTATATTCAGGATCCCATTCCTCTTCCTTCGGTCTCTTCTGAAAAGTAGTATTTGAGTTGCTGGGACCAGTATTTGTTCCAGCAAAGACTCCTCTGGCTCTTCCTCTGCCCCTAATTCGAAACTGATTAACCAAGATGTCATTTAATCCATTTACATAAAACCACAAAGAAGAGTTCAAGTTCTCTATTACTGAAAATACTCTTTCTGTGCTTAATTACAGTATCTGCAAGTGTAAAACCATTTGCAAATTCACATATTACCTTAAGTAATATATTCAAGCATTCACTTTGAAATAATGATTCTACTAAACTTAATTGAAACACATTTTGAGTTCTTGGCATAAGTTCACCCACAACCACAAAAAAGAAATTTCCTCTGACTGCTGGTAAACCAGCATGTTGCAACAAAAGGTCAGAAGAAGCTTCTGAAAGTGTTCATAGACAAAAAACAAACAGGAGAACTAGACTGAAAAAGGGAGAAAACTGTCAGGGGGAAAACAGAGGTAATTTATGGAGTCAATTGTATCAGTCATGAGGAAGTGAATCCAGAATACATACTAACAATGCAGTTTTCAAAGTAGCGTATCCACTGTGTGTTACTCCAAACGTTTTTTGACTGAGGTTCAAAAATTTACTTTAGGCCAAATTAAGTTCCAAGTGAGTAAATTCTTGGTTCATTAAAAAAATCAACAGCATGTACTGTACAGAGTAGCAATGCTTGAAGTGAAAGAGTGTGTCTTAAAATATTCTTTATAATGAGTAAGTGGGATTTGAAAACATTAGGCTAAAAAGTCTCACAGCAAAAAAACCACCCTGAATGCAGAATACACTAAGTAGTAATATATACACAGTTCCCCCAGCACGTAAATACTTAGCTTGTAGAAAACATTAAATGAGTTTATGTCCTTCATCCAAGGGAGGAAAAAAAGGTTAGGCTGGGAAGGTAAGACTGTTAAAACCTGCAGTTACTATAGAACACAATTTCCATAGATAGCCTAATTAAAAAGCCACAGAACTGCATCTTTAGAGCTACAGTAAAGAAACATGACTGGAAACTAATTTGATTTCTTAAAAATAAGCATGTTTCATCAACATGGACAAAAAAATTTATGTAATTAACTTGCTCAAAAGAGAAGTACTGTTCCACAAAGCTCCAACACTTCTAATGCAGAATTTCTGCTGAACAATTTTAAAATTAGTCTAAACACAAACAGACTGAAAAACAACCTGTAAAAGGCTCATAAGACCTATCCAGTACTCTGTAGGCAAAAAAATCCAAAAATAATTGCTTGGAGAGTCATTTGGAAAGCAAGAGACTAACTAACTGGTTAGGAGAGGAAATGCTTACTTTATTTCTAACAGCTTTACAAAATTAGGTCACGACAAACAGTCTCCCAGGGAAGTGGGAGGAAAAGGATATAGACACAAAATTATGACACGATTAAAAAAGGAAAAAAAAAAAAAAAAAAGATTATCAGCATTTCCTGGCATTAGGTCCTATGATCAGATTTCCTTTAAGGAAAACATCTAGTTTTCCTCATTATTTATTAACACTTTCTCCTACCACGCCATCTTTCAGGTAAAGAACTACAGGAGGTGAAATCTAGTACAGTGTTACCTTTGTGGGCTTCCTTCCTACAAAGACCACTACAAAAAAGAGAGGGTACATTTCCTGTATAAAACACCTTCTAAACAGAACTGTTACAGAATTCTTTTGGAGCTGGACACTAATGACCACGTCACTGAAAAATTCTACATATTCCTATTTCTGTGTTCATATTTCAAATCCATTCATGATGCTTATGTATGAGAATCATGTATCAGCACGAGTTCGTGAAAAACTACTGCTGATTAAATACGGAATTGACAGCTTAGCTTACACTGGCTGGCTGGATAGGGGAGATGTTCTGTTCTCCAAAACTTCCTGTTACAAAGATTCACAACCAGAGGATTTTATTTTCTCCAAAAGCAAAGCTGTATGTACTGGAACACAGCCACTATTAGCCTGCATTTCCAAACATATTCCTACATTAGCTGGTCTGTAGTTTTCAATACTATCAGAACTGTATCCCTGAAGGGGAGATCCCAGTCAACAGATTTGCCTGCTCAGAGTTTGTCTACATATCTTGTTAGGGAACATGAACCAGCACTTGCTGCATAGTCAGAACTGGCAGCCTCTAGTAATTAAATGAGAAGAAGTTTATTAAATTCACAATTCACATCTACCTAAGTTTCATATAAAGTAGCATCTTTTTCACAATACATATAATCTGGTTTTATAAAGCAGGAAGGCTTCAAACAATTGTGAGTTTTCTTAGACTAAATCTCTTTGAGAGGACAGTTTTAAGCACTGCTTTTGTTGCATTTCTGTTTTCTTTGTGTCATTACCTTATACAGCTATAAATTGTGCTGATAGTCATATTTGATGCCCACACCATCCAAGGATTTATATATTTATGCCACAGAGATGTTCCTTAGCATAACTATATAAAAAAAGAAAGGAGGAAATGATGCACTTTTAGTGTTAGAAATCTAGAATAAGTAGCTAGGTTTTCAGATGGAAGACTCAAACCTTAGATGTTGGCACATGCCACAAGCATTTCAGACACCCTCATATGTAATTTCAAACTTATTTGATATACTACTGCAAATAATTAAAAGCACATTTATACTAAACAATGCACTCTAGCACTATTTAGTCTTAATTACAGGCTACATGAAAGAATTATTGTTGAAGTATAAAATTACTCCTACCTATTTTGTAAGACTATTTGGCAGTTTTTCCCCACCCACATGGAACTTGTTCTTTTTTGGGTGCTTCATTTTGGTTTGGGGGTTTCTCTTGTTACTGGGGAGCAAGGGGTGGCAGTGTTTGTTTGGGGATTTTTTGTTTGGGGTTCAGTTGTTTGGGGGTGTTTAAGTGCTCCTTATCTTGTTGAAGGCCTCCTTTACTGGTTACTTTGTTAAGTCTTTTCTAATGCTTCTACATTTCCCATTTAAATAATTACATTAGCGTGGAATCATAAGGCTTAAGATTTTTCTGAGGACTACAGTGGTCAACATGTCACTTTCCAAATCACAATGCTTAAACACATTCCAGAAGTAAATCAATGAGGTTTCATGCTCACTGTGGCTAGTCCCAGCCAAAGCAACACAAAATAACAGGTATACCATCTCCTCAAGACAGTTGTTTCAAGCTTGAGGCACATCTTTAACTATGTGCCATTCTCTATTTAACAAGTTGGAGTTATCACACACAAAGGAGGGCAAAACCAAACCCAAAGTGACAGGGAAAAACAGAAGCTGCAGAGTTAAGAGGTAAAGGAACATAATATTTAAACTTTATAAAACACTAAATTTCCATATCCTGTTAGGAGACAACATAATTAGAGAAGAGCAAGGAATAACCAAGAAATCCTTTTTCCCAGCATTATGCTAGGATCTCCAATGGCATATTTACATACCATTTAACTCCTACTAGGCAGTGCTGAGGAAAACGAAGACTCAACTTTTCAGCTTTGGTACATCACATAAAAAAAAAAAATCTCAAGACTAAGTCTAGCCTAACATTAAACACTGCAACAATCCCTCAGTGTATCTATTGTACTATTAGCATTGGTGACGTTTTTACAGTTTGAGGAACAGATGAGAGAAAAACTTACAAAGGTGCCTCTTGGCCTGTTGACTCCTGCAAAACCAGAGTATTCTTTCTGTTCATGGTGGGTTTTGAACTCTTCATCTCTTTCCTTCTTGCAATCCTTTTCTTCTCGAGAACTGGATGAGGAAGAAGATGGGGAGGAAGATGGAGAGGACCTAGCACGGTCTTGGTCTCTTTTTTGTTTACTGAAAAATAAAAAAATATACTATGTGCTATTTTAAACGTACTAGATAGTCTGTAACATGCTATACTAAACCACATCTCTCTATATTTTACGAAAAACTAACCCCCTTCTGGTTATAAATTCATACGTGTTACTTTTTTGAGATATTAAGGCACAGTTTAGTTCCACTTTCCAGCCTCCTCTTACACATTTAAGTGCACACGTTGGAAAGCAGCAGTCTGCAAACTGCAAAAAACAGTTTTTCTAGATTTTAACGCCATGAAGAGTCTGTTACTTTTAAGATCTGCCTTTCTTTTGAGGCAGAAAACAGAAGTTAAAGGGGAAAAAACCCTCAAGGCAAAGTTTTACAGTAACTTTAAGCAGTTCAGTTTGCACACTGTTGAGAAGAGATGGTATGGGCTTCCCTACATAGATGGCTGTAGGGAATTAGCCAGTGGAAGAAAATGTGGATACCAAAGTCAGAAAGTAAATGGGAAACAGGAAGTGTAAGTAAAAATTCATTGTATATACAGTACAAAGCAGGGAACAAAAATTCCTACAGCAAGTCTTTTAGTAACCCCATAGTGGTATTAATTTGACCCAATTTACAAGACTTTAATATTCTATCCAAAGAAAGGTCATACCTGAAGTAACTCTTACCACTTCTACACAGTATCCACTGAGATATGCTAACATTTTTTTCTTAAAACAGCCCACTGGCTTTAGACAAAAATAAAATTTCCCCTTCTCACCCATGTTAAAACCTAAGTATCAGTAAAATTCTCATACTCTGGGTGTTATGAGTTGAAAAAGTGCGGAATCAAGCATAACGAACCAAAGTTCTTACACAAACTGTTTATAGAAATGTATTGCATTGAAGTCCAACCTCCTGATGTAGCCTGGATAATAGGACAGATTAATTTGTCATTTTTTTTTTCAGTGTTAGCTTGCTATTCCAAAGTTTTTGTCCTCATCCACCATAAGCCGTGTAAAAGACAGATAATACATATTTGCTGTAAAACAAATAATTTTAATTGTTTAAAATTAAATGTTCCATTATACATTGAAAATTGAAAGCAATTAAGCTTACAATTACAAAAGGCTATTTAGAAGCTAAATTCCTATAAAGGGACTTAAAATATTTACCTGTCATCTTTGTAAGATTTGTAATCCTTGTAATCTTTTGGAGTTTTCTCCTGCTTTCTTGACCCACTGGATTCCCTGGAACCCTTTGAGTCTCCTCGTTCTTTACTTCGTTCTTTTCTACGTCGGTCAATGTCATGACGAAGATCAGCAGAATCACACCTTAATTTTTTATCTCCCTATAAACAAATATACATTTTGGAACAGAATTTTGAAATAAAACATCCAGAAGAAAATCTCAGTGAAAAGGCGAATTGCGAATCAATTTAAAAAAACAAACAAACAAACAAAAAAACCCACACACACAAACCACCACGTCAAGACAGAATTTACCTATTTTTCAACAAACTTCAGCACGCAAATTGACTTTGCCCTTTACATGCAATGGCTACATCTACAAAAAAGAACAGCTAAGAATTTCAAACAAGCATTCCCAGCAAGGCAGTTGGATATCTAGTTTTTGATGCATACGCACCACAATACATGGTCTGGGGAGATATTTAAGTATTCATTTCGTCTGGTGATTACAGTAGAGTACAAGCACCTTTGCAACTCAACAACACTACTCATTGCCCACGTTGGTACTTCCCCCTGCCCCAACACCCATTCCTTGTCCTTGGGCAGCTCAGTGGTCAAGAAACACTCAAGAAAAAAGGAAGCATGGAGGAAGACTTGACATTATATAACACATTATCTGTATAGCAAGATCATGCTAAATAAACCAGCTTCTTGACAGTATGTTTTAGTCAAAGGAAAAAAATTCTAAATACAAGTACTCTAGATACAATAAATACAAATTATTTTTGTATTTTATACACAGAGATGAAGTTCAGATTTAAAGGGAAACAACAGGTTTAGAAGCACAGACAGGACATTTACTTAGAACCTACTTTTTGACTTTCTTCTTTAAAGACTCTCTCTTCACCTGCTAAACGGGTGTGCTTCCTCAGGGTACTTGGAGAGATGTCAATCCTCCTAAATGTAAAATAAAAGCAGTGTCTTGCCATACACGTATGTGACTGGCAACAGCCTCAGACACTTCTTTTCCACAAAAAAACTGAAAAATAAGGCATTTTTGAAATAGAACAAACTATTTACATATAAAACCCCCATCAGAATACAGCAGCAGACCAGAAGTTAAAAACCTTGGCTCTGTTCTCTGCAAAGTATACTAAAAACATAAATACAGGCAGATTGATGTTTAACATTTTAATTTAAAGAATTATTTCAGAATGCTCAGTATATGTGGCCTGTTGAAAGCCCACCCCCTCCAAGACATCATCAGAACTATGATAGTTAGCTGTAAAGTCAAAAATACTTAACAGTTAAGAAAACTTGTAAAGTTGGATACTGTATCCTCACATGCAACACAAATATAGTACACTGCATCATAAAACTATAGCACATGATCAGACACTACATCTGCATGCCTACCTTCTTACCTTTTAGGTTCTCAGACTTTTCAAAAAATTGCTGTAAATTAACACACACAAAAACTAAAGTAGTATGAGATGGAACATTTCACACTGAAGAAGAAAGATGCATGTACAGGGCTTCTTTTCATCTTCAAGACATATGCCCCTCAATATTTGAGCACTGCATGTGAGAAAAGTAAATATATCCCAAATGAGATACAGAGGTAGAGAAGACATCTGTTACAAAACCACAGATGAAGCCACTCGACTCAGATGAGTTCTCTTTTACAAAAGGGCTTTTTTTTTTGGTACTTGGTAATACAAGTTACCCCATCCAGATTAGAAAAAGTATTTTGGGTTCTCAAAGGAAATACTAGCAGACATTATTTGAAATACAAAGCATCTGGGTATGCAGTTAACAAATACCTATGTATTTCTGGGCTCTTTTGTCGGGTGCAGTGTTCTTCAGTAGCTTTTTGATACGCAGTGAACCTCTCATTTAGGGTCATTCCAGATGACTTGAAGTATTGCTCTGTTGGTTACAATAGAAAAAAAAACACCACTGTTTCATTAGTCTAATTCAACTGGCAGGTATTTTTCTCCCGAAAGAAAGGCAAGTAACAGGCAAAAAACACAGTAATTTCAATAAATTTATCAGGACAAGCAAATGTGGCGGTTTCCCTATTTTTACACACTCTGTGACCCAAAGAGTAAGTGCACAGCATCACTGCAAGTCTACTATGCCGTGACTGTATTATATCTAATTCAAACATCATTTACTGATTGAACTAGCTCATTTTCAACTACAGTCTCCTCTAACGAAAGACAAAGAGCAATTTCTTAAGCAGTTACTTTGAACTTTGCCCACAAGAGAAAGTGAAGTTACTTTGAGTCATGAATACTTGGAGTAAGTACATTTTACCATTCATCTCAACTTAAAATAAGAGTTAGTGAAAGCATTTAAGTAATGTATGCTTCAATAACTACATGAATGACCTAACCAGTCTTTTCTTAAAGGAACACAGTTCCTTGACTGGAAGTTGTGATGATAAACAATCCAAGACAATTAACACATCTATACCTAAGTAAATTCATTTAGCATCTGGCATCTTGGCAAACCTGAGAACTTCTCTGACAAACTTCCTCCTTCCTTCAGAGACAGTTAAATTAGCCACAGCAAAACTCGAGTTTTCAAACCAGCTCAACAAATGTGTTTAAATGTAATATAGAAATACATAAAGTCATGAGCTATGAAATGTTACATATGAAGCAAGCTATCTGCTTAACAGGTCAACATACATCTGTATCAACTTACCGCCCGGCATCCAGTATTTGTCTCATAACCAACCATTAAAACTTGAAACGGCCACTACAAGGGTAGTGCCTCAATCATAATTCCATCAAACACAGGAATTTGAGCTAGCAACTCTGTTTTTATGCCATTTTTGCCAGGAAGACAGAAGGTTCAACTTTGCCTGTTTGGCATCTGTATCTTTCAACAGCTATTTTACTTTTGTAACATGGATTTTGCCATTTCAAAACACATTCCAGGACCTAGTTACAATGAAAAAGAAAACATCACTGGGCATTTTCAGCTCTACATTAATAAAGAGCTGTTCAGACTGGTCGCATCACACCAATAACGAACATAACTTCAGTTTGTCAAAAGTGTTACTAAAAATCTGACCACAGACCACAGTAAATCTGAAACTCAAAGAGATTCAGAAACAACCATAATTGTACAAAATCTAGTAACTTGACCAGATAGGCTGTTAAACTGTTATATTTACCAGATATTTAACATAAAAAAGTTTACAGAAAAATTCTACTGTGATCAACATGTGAGTTTCAGAAGCAGTATTTTCACCTACAGCTACATATGTACATGAGCAAAAACTTACAGAAGCTCTCATTGGATTAAACCTTAAATTTCTTCACATATCAATAAGATTCTTTCACAACAAATCATTATACTCTAAACAGATGTCCCAACAATTTTTTTTTATCCAATACATTACCATAATCCATTACTGTTGACTATTACTTTCTTCTTTATAGTAATTCAAAATGCAGGAAATCATTTGGCTTTAGTAATCTGAATTATGCCAACAAAGTAAGATTTTTAACTGAACTTCAGCACATATTTCTAGCACACAAATCTTAGCAATATTAGAATCTAACACATCTTAAAAACAATGCTTACAGAAAAGACTCATTGAAACTGGTCACCTAAATAAGCATTTCCACATTCCCCCTTAGTATGATGGTATGGTACAGTTACTTTCACCAGCTCCGTATTATTTCAGTTACATTTAACACAAGAACAAGACAACAGCCCAGTGAAATAAAGCAAATGCTATAGAAAAAAGCATTTCAACAACTCTCCAGAAATCCTCACTGGATTGTAGGAATTATCAGTCTTCCCATCAAAAAACTATAGAGGATATATGACCTCAGTGAAACATATCTGCTTTGATGGTCTAGGTTTGGGTTTTGGTGTTTTCAGGGGAGAACTTGTGTTGCTGGGGTTAGTTTCTTGAGGAGTTTTTTCGGGTGTTTATGTTCAAAGTCACTACTGTGGCTGGTGAAGTCAGAAAATAATTAGCCATTGCCACGTTCCTGTAAGTGAAATTCCTGACAATGCTGTCAAATAGGAACAAAGTGAATTATCACTACGAATTGTAGTACCATTTAGAACACAATTTTCCTTAAATCTTAAGAAAACCCTCCTTCTAATAAAAGCCTGGGTATGACCTCTGGGGTGCTGCAAAAGGAATGCCATTGTATTTACAGTACTGAAGATATCTGTCAACCCACACTGCACCACTTGAAACTGTATGCTATTGAGGCATTAAAATATAATTAAGAAAAAATGACCAATGTAGCATGCTTAAACTGCACTGCAAAAATTCAAACTTCATAGGCTACCTAGGCTCAAAACTTTACCCAGAAACAGTGTAACTGCTATTATACTCTACACTGCTTGTGGGTTTTTTAATACTTGTTTATGTAGCAATTATTTTTCAATTTATTTTTATGCATACCTCAAAAAAAGAAGAGTCTGGCTAAATTAGCACCAAAAGAAGGCTGAAATCTTCTCGCCCCAGACCCAGCAAACAGGCTGAAATGCAGCTGTCAGATATGTATCCAGTACAACACACCACCTACGTACCTTTGACATGATGAACCAAGGACACAATGTGCTGAATAAATGACTCTGACGTGCTTTTGCTGGCCTGTGGCAACTTAATGTGGTCAAAGATGGATCGGAACTCTTGCTCCTTCTTGACGGAATGGACAAGTGTGCTAGCAAGCAGCCTGTCTTTAGTCAAGGAAGCAGGTCTGAAATGCAACAACAACACAAAAAAGACACACAAAAAAGAAACCACTAGTTTAAATAAAGATGGACAGCACTGCAGATACACGGAGAGCCACACTGTAAAGTAGAATAATTTACCTATTGGAATCATCAAGAGGTACTGGTGCCATTTTGAGTTTAACTTCAGGACGATGGGAGTCACTGGCTATCATTTTGATCCTAAGTGGGCTCTCCTCTCTGAAGGTGGATTTTTCTCTCGCATCCAGATTCTTGTGTAGAGGGGGACTGTAATCAAAGAGTTCTTTGAGCTTTTCAGACTTTACCTGCTCAGGTGACTGAGTTTCTTTCTTCATCATTAGTTTCTCAGAACTCTTGTCTTCTTCCTTGTGCTTATCTTTTGTTGCACTAGGCCTTTCCACTACATAGCCAGTCTCTTTAATTTTATAACTTTTCTCATCTCTAAATCCATCGCTCTCTCTATTGCCCTTGATTGATATTTTAGATTTGTACTTGGTTCCTTCCTCCTCAGCATTCCGGTGAGATGCAGTAGGAAAATTTTTACCCTGATCTGCCAGGACAGACTTTCTGAACTGTCTGTAATCCTCTGTCTCCTCTGTGTCCTCCCCTTCAGAGTCATTAAACTTCTCCTTCCCAGTCTCTTTATCAACGAAAAAATCTAAGGTTTCCTGTTCCTCCCATTCCCTTTCTCCCTCTGTCCTCCCTTTTTCTGATCCTCTCTCCTTCTGGGCCTCCTTCTCCCTGGTATTACCCCTATCAAGCAGGTATACTCTAGACTCTTCATCTGTGTACCTGTGGATAGCAAAGAAGAGACTGGTAACTCTGGATTGCATTAATTCCACTTCACTTGCATTTCCTCTTTTGTGTCAACCCCACACCAAGAAGAAGATGAAAATACATTCCTCCGAGCAATCAACTTTAGCATGCAATGATCAGCACACCATCAACACTGTACCCACTGTCATTTATGCACTACTGGAGGCGGCTGAAGAATGTAATGCCTTTCTGGAGAAAACCTGGAAATTCTCTGCTAGAGTTTATATGAAAGCTAGTGGCTTTTTTTTTTTTTCCCCCTTAATCAGTCCCCAGGGTTTCACATTTTCCTGTACCAGTCATTTTTTCTATCAAACATGAAGTTTGAGAATTCAAACTGAGAATTGTTCTTGTACTTCTTTTACTGAAAAAGTTCAAGAAGTATCACCAAAAAGTGAATGATTTTCAAGTTTGTGCACCCATACTAAGGCAATTCCACAATCCGAAACAGGCTTTGCGTATTCACTATATTGTGTACAAGCAGGGAACCTTTACAAGGTACATCCCCTAAACACAGAAACACACTTACCAATTATTTTAGCCACTGCCTTATCTACACACTATTTTCACATGAGTTCTAACATGTTTGCCAACTCCAATACATCTAATCCACAGGAAGTCATACTTTTGATCTTCTAAGCAGTAATTGTTTTACATAATAGATCATTGACTGGACAAATTCTTTTAAAAGCCTACAATCAAGCCTACATAGCATAGTCATAACTTTGCTCTTTAAAAGAAATCCACTGAAGTACTACACACAGAGAAGTACTTCACATCAGAGAGGAACAGTCTAATGTCAGTAAGATTTTTACAACTTTCAAAAATTACTACTATAGCAAACATTTCAAGAACAAATTGAAGAATTTTACATTCATCGGAAAATATACATTGAAACTCCTTCACATCAACAGTGTTACATTTCAAAAATATCAAGACCAACCCTCTTTGATAATTAATGCAACTCAAGACAAAGTTGTCACACTGCACCACACAATCTGCAATCAGTGCTGTTCATGTTGACGCAAAGAAACCGTTGCACAACACTGGCATTTTTAGGCTTCCAGAAGATTTATATTCCAAACTACATGAAGCATTAAAATTTTTAAATACCTAAAGAGAATTCACTATCAAACAAGCAAGTCTGATGCACTATCCAATTAAGGTTTTTCTTAACAGTAAAAAATGAAGTATAAGAATACAGACCATAAAGGAAAAGCACAAACTCATTCTTCCTCCAGGACACGTGTCCCTGTCTCCACTAGCCAAGATCTTGAAGCATCTTACCCTATATATGTTTTGAGCTCAATTCCAACCAGACTAATATTACTAAGTGCTCCAAATTGCTTTTTCCAAGGTCTACTGACGATCTGGACAAAACTCTTTTAACTTTTTAAGAGACAACATTAAGCTTACAATTTAATTCTTACCTTTTCATAAACTTTCCACCTTTTGCAGCTTCCTGTTCGCCACCCTCAGGATAAAATGACCGCACTCGAGCCTCCTCACGGGGGGCACTTTGTGCTGGGATTGTCTTTGCAGGGCTTCTCCTCGAAGGAATATGATGCAATGGACTATTCTGGGAAGGACTATAACGGCTAGAGCCATTTCCAAGAGAACCAGAGCCAGACCTCTCAGGACTATGCTGAATGGAATGGGAATGCTGAGGTGTGTCCTTTGCCGAGTGGGCTGTGCTAAGCAAAGGGGCATCAGAGCAGGATGAGCTCTGACTAGGTGGGGTGGCAATAGAAGGACTATGGGGCGACCTCGGACTGTTATCGTACGCTGACAGGCCAGGCCAGATGTCACCAGAAGCTGCTGATGATTTGTTAAAATCGTCAAGAGACTCTGATGGGTCATGTTCAAATGTATCTTTCTGTTCATCTTGTGATTTATTTTTCAAGGGGCTATCTTGCAAAGGAGCCCCTTCAGTTTTCTTTGCCTGCTTCTCCAGAGATGCGCGCCGCTTGGAAGAGACGGGTGATTTGCTGTATGGGGATGAAGAACGAGATGAAGAGGACCTCGGGGACCTGGAGGATCTGTAAGACCGACGAGATCTGCTCCGGGACCTCTGGGAAGACACAGACCTTCGTTTTGGACTTCTGGAACGTGAGCGGCCACGCCTGGGGCTTCTGGAGTGTCTTCGGTTCCAAACAGGCCTATAACCTCCACGATGGTATCTACCACCTCCTCCTTGATAATACCCTCTACCTCTTCCTCTGTAACCATAGGGACGTCTCATTCCTCTATTATTTCTGTAATCTCTGCGATAATCTCTAGAATAAACACGATCCCTGCTGCGAGATCGTGAGTATGTCCTTGACCGAGACCTAGAACTAGAATTAAAAAGCCAACATTAACATTTGACAACTGGAAAACTAAAAAGAAAGGAGCACCTTGACACCAAATGCTAGACTTGTCAAAGGCAGTCAGAATGCTAAAGGATGTGGACTTAACGGTCTTGAAGTTACTTCTACAATCTCTGTTTATTTATCATTTCTATCATATTTCTGCAATACATTTATTATAATAAGCATGTTTATACTCGTAAGGACCGTGAAACGCAGCCTCAGTGGCCTGCCCTGCCATTTTGTTAAAGATTATCATCAGTCTGGAACATGACATTCCATTTCTCCACCACCTTGGTTCACAGGCTGGAATACGAGGTTACACAGCCCCAGGTTTAGTGCGCCAGCCTGTGGATAGCAGCTGTCAGGCAGAAAACATTCAATTCTTTTATGGGACATGGGAATGTCCACTAGTGGGAAAGATGAGGAAAAGGCTGGAGGCAACTGAGAAGACAAGGCACAGCGAAGTTCACCTACTGAAGCTTTATGCTACTTCAGATATAAAAAGCTAAATGAGAAATACAGAATAAATTACAGGGAAAGATTGGACAAAGAAAATATCTTGTGAAGGGAAGGATCAAAAGGGCCACAAATTATGAAGACCCATTAGCATCCTGAAGTTATTTTAAGATACAGGAAAAGGAGGGAAAAAAGCCAAGTATTAAACAGAGTAACAGAAATTACACTCAAAGAATAGTTTGCCTACTGCCTAAAATAAGATCCCAGGCTCACTTTTGCCACAGCATCGTTCAGGTCAAAAACTTTTTCCAGATAAAAACTAATATACCAACCACTTCTTCATACAGCATGACATCAACTTACCTGTATCTCTTTTTCCTTGAATGTGATCTGGATCTTGACCTAGAACTGGACTGAGATCTGGACTTTGACCTTGAAGAATGTGATCTTGAGTTAGATCGACCCATTTTTCTCGGTTGATAAACTCCTTCCCAAAGGGAAAAGCAGTAAGGGGAGAGGGGGAAATGGAAGCGACCATTTAGAGTTCATGTATTACATAAATGAGCAAAATTTGTAAATACTGAAGTAACAGTATTAGAAAAAAGCATAGCATTTGCTAAATGAAAGAACTTTGAAGATAGTATGAGTACATTTATTTGTAAATTAAAAGTTCAACCACATTTTGAAGAATTCAACATTGCTGCGGTGGACACATTTTGTCTGAAAAGAAAAAGTGTAACAGTAAAAGGTTTCCCAGATTTAACTGCAAGCTGACCCTGTAGAAGTACCAGAAAAAAGAAAAAACATTTCTGCAAATTAAGACATGAATAACATAACTCTGGACATTTTGATGCATTTTAAACAAAACTCTTCCCATTGTATTACGTGGTTTATCGTTTCCTTGCATTTCCAATGCGCTGCTTGTTCTCTGGAAGGAGTTTACAGTCCTCTACAAGGGACCTTTTACATAAGCAGAACAAAAAGCTCTGAAGTATTCTGCCCAGCAGTTGTCAGTTTAAGCCACAGGTATTACCTCCCTTAGCCACGTGCACTAATCACCCTGATCCGATTCTCCGCCGGTCAAGATGCCCACCCTGCACCTTTCTAGGTTAACTTTGCTTCTTAATCTACACAAAGAATGCACTGCCAAATTCAAGATTTTAACAACCAGTTAAATAATATGGTCTGCAATGAAACTGAATGTGCTTCAGCACAAATTAAGCTATAGAAACTACAACTGACTATAAAGCAATAAGACCTAAAAGAAAATAAATAATAAAGTATCATTTCCTCTTACATGCAGTCACAGTAAATATTTAAAATTAGTGCTAACCGTGAAAAAATACACACCTTTTCCTTTTGTTTTCAGAGCAGTGGCTAAAAATCCCCAATTTAATTAAAAACTCAGACCCATACCATTTTCTTTTGAAACTGCCCAGCTTTAAAAAAAAAAGGGTCACATTAGACAACCTGAACATAAACTATGAACAAGTAACTACACATTTTCAGGCCTTTGAATGCTCAATAATCATCATTGGGCAATAATAATTAAAACAGAGACGGAAAAAAACAAACATTTAGCTTTTGTACTGCAAACAAGCTTTAAAACCTAAAATTACTGTATTAAAAATACAAGCTCAACACAACAAGCACTTTCTGTCACAAGTTATTTTATATAATCTTTCTTGTTACCTGGGTGATATTTCAATTATGTAAAGACAAAACCAACATTTTTAATTTAAAGTTAACAAAACTTCAGAGATTTCGGACACATCTAAGAGAACCCAAAAGAAAAAAAGCGGGTCTATCTTTCTCCTATGAACTACATCCTCCTGCCCCACATGACTTTCCCCATAAGAGCTTATGGCCCCAGAGATGTAACTTCCGAAACTGACCCAGCAGAAATTTTTAACCTAAACAAGCTTTCCATGTAACTTAGGAAAAACTATTTACCTTGGTGAAGAAGAATATGTTGAATGCTGTCTTTTATTGGCTCCTTCCACTAAAAAGCAAATTTGCATAACCTACACTCAGAAGATGGTTTCTAATTCATTGTGTTCAATCAAACTCACAGAAAATGGCTTATAATCTCTTAAGCACAATACTTACAGGCAACATAAATTTAGACCTTTTAAACTGTTTTAAGACATGGCACATGCCAGTTTGCCAAGACTGATAGAAAACAAAGTCTGTTTTGTGGGATATTTTCTTTATTACACGTAATATTCAAACCAAACATCAGAGGGACAATGCCTATAACATAAATTAAATTTTTACTCTCTTCCCTGTGTTCAACAATGAGGTTTATACATTTTGCATTCTATCTAACAGAAGTATAGTGGATCTTTAAAAAAGATACACTAATTTTAGAAAGTTTTATATATTGTAGCTTCTTATTGCAAGCATAAGTTTTAGGAAAACAAAAGTAGTTTTCTGGGTTCCATCAGAACATTTAAAAATAGAATTAAGCTAATCTTACCTCAAGCTGTTGGTTGGTGCCAACGAAGCAATTATTTCAAAACTCTCTATTTGTGCTTTCAGCAATACTGATCCCTACAGGACAGAAAATGAGACTGTCAGAGACATGAATGCTCACTAAAGGGCAGGAAACACCTTTTGCTTAAACGAGTTCACACATTAGCCTGAGTTTACCATGAAAAAACAACACATAAGAAATAGCAAATTAACTCTTGGAAGTGCTGAGACTGGAGTGGGTCAAGAGCCAGCTCCTGTCAAGTAGCAAATCCTACTCCCCTTCCACAGGGACTCCCCCCTCAACCTTGTTTTCAGGACTGGGCAACACGTTCCCTCAACTTCCCCACAGCCACGACGTCCTTCGGGTCCTTCAGTGACAAGCTCTGGATAACCCAGTCATGTGCGACTGGTGTCCAAGTGGCTCATTGAAGGGCCAGGCCAAACTGAGCTGGATTATGGGGCAAATAAAAGTGCGCAGCCAGAAAGGGGGGGGGAGGGGGGGCAAAAAGGACAGTAGCAAACTCTTGGACCGGTTTTAACTCTACCTCACAGCTCTGCACTTCCCTTGGAGCTACCATACTGGAAAGAAAATAAACTGGGATGAGGATTTAGGCCAACAGTGAAAGCCTTACCTTTAGGTTTCTCCTAGAACATTTATAGAAGCATTACTCTGTTATTTAAAACACATACGTGTATGATTTAACCTAAACAGCCAACAGCTTCAGAAAGGAGCTCTTTTAGAGTTATACAGAAACAAGGTACAATTGCAGTAACAAAAGTAGCCTCACACACACGAATTTTTCACTGGACTCGGCTTTTAACTACCATCAAGCCCTAAGACCACGTAGAACATTTTTAGTCTGGCTAAACATTAAGGAAACTTTTAAATTCCACCCAAGCAATGAGAGAGGAATTTTGTCCCAATTCAATACAGACAGGATGGGTCTCACATAAACTCTGCATCTCAACAATTTGTTCATTAAATCCAAAGGCACAAAACATCCAATGCTCCTAAATGACACTTTCACACTTGTTCACAGACATTTCCTTCATCTAAAAGAAGAAATGTAGCACTAGTGTTCATAAACACTGCTTTCAAAAGTCCACTTACCATTCACTAGTATTGACCAAGATATTTCCAATTTCTACAAAACATACGCTTTATTAAGATTAAGTTTTTACTTCTCCTCATCAGCAAGCATGAGTCTCTGAAGGAGCACAGAAGTGTATCGGACCATTTCAGACTTGGTCTACACAAAAGGCGAGATGGTATTGGCCAGCAAAGGGTCAGCAAGGCAGGCAGAAGTCTAGCACACAAAAAGGAACACAAACTTCAAGCTCAGGCCCAGATTTTAAATGAACACTTAAGTAAGATGTATTTCTGACTTTAACTGGTGTTAGCTGAAATCCCAAATCCTAATTTAGACAAGTCTTTAGATCCTGGGATACAGAACAAGGGATACTTCACCTTTAAAACCTTCAGGCAGAAGACAAGATCTCCAACTCTGGCAGTCAGTTCCACAGTTTTAGAAATCTTTTCTAGAAACTGGCAAAGGTGACAATAGCCCCTTTTTTTTTTTTTCCATTGAGACATTGGATTTACCACATCCAACCCCAGCAGCTAAAAGCTATTTGCTACCCTCTCCACTAAATTTTAATTTTTATACAAATATTTTAAGAAAAAGAGCTTTGAATAGAAAATCTTAACTACTGAATAAAAACCACTCAACTACGTGCAGCTTTTGCTTCCATTTAATTTTAATAGATAAAACCTTGACACAAAAGATTCACTTACCCAAGCAACGCTCATATTTGAAAAAAAAAATTTGGAAAGACTACATTGGTGGTGGTTTTTTTGGTCTGTGTAAACATTCTCCCAATGTGCAAGAATCTCAAGTTTTATTAACCTCTATTAAAACTTACTCAGAAAATAAAAGTGGGAGTAATAGAAATATGAGGGGGAAAAAAGCTCCTTTTTAACAGGAAGCTGCTCCATGTCACACACTTTCCCAGGGAAAGCACCCGTTCCTCAGAGCATCCCAACTCCAACACGCAGATCACATCACCCACAGCTCCTTCCTGTGGCCTCTGGTGTCCTCACTGTGCCACGGAGGGGTAGCCAAAAGCAGGCCCTAAGCCCCCCCGGCTGCTCCTCAGATCAGCATTGAGCCAGGAGCAGCTGCCCCCTCACCTCCCCCCGGGTGAGCAAAGCCTTTCCTCGGGGCTGGTTTCACAGAGACACAGAGTCTGCCCACCGGGTGACACGAGGTGACACCACTGACACCACGACTTCACACGGGGAGCTGCTACAGCTCCACAGCCCTTTACACCAGACTGAGTTCAAAGGAACAGCCCCATCTCTGCTATCCCGTGCTTCCTCACATTCCTGGTGATCTGCCTTGTGCCACTGCAAGTATTTTTGCCAGCACACACCAGATTACTTCCAATATAAATTATTTTTTCCCGATATGGTTCATTATACAGCCCCACAAATATTTAGGCCAACACAAGGAAGTTGGAATAGCAGCCAGACAGGACTGCTTCTTTTGGCAGCACCAGCCTTAAAGCTTCCCTGAAACCAGCTTGGCATGGCCTTCAGCAGCAATAAACTTTGTATTTAAGCTCTTTAACAGTACTTGCAAGCAGCTTTAAGACAAAAGGTAAAAAAAGAAATCCCACACACCCCTCACCAAAACAAATAAAAAAATTAAAACACCAAAAACCAAACAGTCCCAAACACCCAAATATAAGCACAGAAACCATGACTTTTTTAAAAAAATTGGCTACTCTACCACCTGTCAGATATTGACTCACTTTCAAAAAAAATTTCTTAATGAAACGACAACAGGATCTTTGAGTGTCTTAAATCAGGCTTGGCCAGCAAGTGCGACCATCAAGCAAAACAAAGATATGCAACAGCAGAAACCCCATGAGCAAGACAATAATGAGGAAACAGCACTATCAGCACTTGCTATGTTTAATAAACAGGGCAAGGCAAACTGTTTCCAATTCCTTTTAAACATTGTTTTCAGAGTCTTTACTCCACCGCTGATTTGAAGTTTTCCCAGCGCACACGGAGTGCAGATACAGCCCATCTCTTGAACCACTTGACACGTTACACACCACAGTAAGTCTGAGTCATTTTAGGGCTTACATCGACTTACACCAACAAAACACTGCCCCCTCCCAGCTCCACCACTGGCAGCCATCCCTCAGCTGTTCACCAGTCCCTATTTCTCTTGCTCAAGCATAACTTGAGAGCTGTCAGGAAGATTTAAAGCAAAACCTTGTTAAAGTCATTCAGAAGCTGCAACCAAAACACGTTTTCATTCAGAGACCCGGGCTCTGGAAGAAGTGAGGATTATACAACCGTGAGAAAACAAAAGGGGACAGGATGGTCGACAAGAAATCCCCCAGAACTTGTCATGTCCTCTCCTAACACATGCACTGAACTAAGGAAACAGCACTGCAAGTCATCTGCTCAGCCTGTGAGTGCTCTGCTTTCTCACCCACTCTTGGACTTCTCCCCTCTCTTTTTCTTCAATGTCCACAACCGTAGCAGCAGCTACATAAGGACAGAACACATTTCACAGGGACTGTAACCACAGCTGCTCAGATGGCCAGTGACTTAGATTCCTACAAATACTGAAATTCCCTGGCAAATTTGCCCAAACTACCTCAGAACGTACAAATAAGAACTGAGCAGCATTGCTGCCCCCGTTTAATACGCTGGAAATACAACGGAGACACTGACAAATATGAAGGCCTTTTTCTGCCAAATTAATTTATTTCTTCACAGAAAACAATAGAAAATATTTGCAAATTAACTCCCAAACCAGCATCCTGGTAAGAGCAAAATCACCTCTGCAAAACTGTCATATGATTGTTAGCTGTTCTTTTATGTAATACTACTGGCAAACAAAAGCGTGTTTCTCCTCTCACTAAAAAACACAACAAAGTGACCTTTTGGAAGAAATCTGTCGATACACAAAAAGGAATCAGCATGATTTTGGACAGACTTTTTTGGACAGCCTTTCTTGGGTTTGTTGGTTGGATTTGCTGGTTTTGGCGGGGGTGGAGTCAAATCCAGTGTTTTTTTCACTCTCCCTTACATAGAGGTTCCCACAGTCCCTGCGACACAGCAGGAAGGAGGTGCTGCACAAAGGCCACTGTCCCTCCCTCCTGCTCCAGGGCTGGTCCCCAGGTAGGTGCCTGGTGGGCTGCAGCAGTGAACTGATCCCGAGGAAGCCACTCAGGACAAGAGCTGACTTCAGGCACAGCACAGCCCCTCTCAGAGCCCTGTTCCCACCAGGCTGCAGGGAGGGCAGTGCCAGCACGGTGAACAACACACCACTGCACCTTTTCAGAGCACCTTGGGGAGAAACTCCCACGGAGACAAACAGAGCACAGCTGCAACACAAAGGCTTTACTTTCTTCGGTAGCTTCCAGCATCTGTTTTCACTCCCTGTAAACAAACCCCAGATGTTCTCCTCAAACCCCTACACCGCTCTCTCTCCTTCACAACCAGCCCAAACACAACCCATTCAAACACCCGCAAACACCTTCCTGCCCATCTTTTCTAAATTCCCACAACCACTCCACGTCTCCTGCAACCCCGGTGGCCACAGGCCCTCCTCCATCGTGCGTGTCCTCCCTTCTTCCCCCTTCCCCCGGCGGAGATTCCCTCAGCCACAGGACCCACCGAGCAGCTGCTCCGCCCAGGAGGGCTCGTCTCACTCCCCAAGAGACGCCGCGCAATGAACCCCGTCCTGCCATCCAGCACAACCTGCCACTCAACACCAACACCGGCGCGATTCCTCCTCCCCCTGCCGCCCCCAGGGAGTTTGGAGCGCCCCAGGGCCAAAGCCTTCACCCCCTGATTTGCCCCAATTTTGTCCGAAAACAACGCGGTTATCGGAGAGGAGAAGGAAGCGCCAAGGGGACAAAGACAACAGCGCTTCCCTGCAACCCCACGCTCGCCCATCACTCCCTCCCGCACCGAGCACAACTACTCCAAGTGCTGTTCCCATACACTTACAATAAGCCAAGCGCTGCTCGAGCAGTGACGACTGGCGGCGTCAGAAGCACCTTTGTTTTACACGCCCTCGGGTATTTCGGGAGTAAAATTTAACTGCTGTAGCGAGGGCAAAACTTTGATCTCCGGGACAAACGAGTGACGCGCCGTAATGTCTCGGCAAAGGATCACCGTGACACACAAAACCACAACCCGGCTTTCGCCAAACAAACGCGAAATGTAGGTGGTTTCCAAAGCAAAAGACAAATAACGGGCAGGAGCCCGCAGTGGTCACACACCGCAGTCTGACCAACACCGGGCACACAACAGCCCTTCTAGCAAAGGGCACAACACCCGCCCCGGGTTTTCCTCACGGGGCAGGAAAGGCCTGGGGGGCTCCGGGCGCGAGAGCCCGATCCCCAGCCATTCCCGAAGGGAACTTCCTCGCACCACCGTGAAGGCTGATCCAACGCCGGGAGGGAAGCATCCCTCCTCCCTTCTCCTCGGCGCCGCCCCCGGCGGGATAACGGGGACCCGCAACCCTCCCGAGAGCTGCGCGGCCCCGCCGCCCCCCCCGGGCCCT
>VXBA01001890.1:0-101254 GCA_013399895.1 Serilophus lunatus | reverse complement strand
GTTCGGGGGCGGCGCGGCCGCAGGGTGCCCGTGTGCCCCGGGAAGCGCGGCCGAGGGCCGCGAGTGAGCACCGTCGGACGGGCTGCGGGGGGGTGTGTGTCGGGTGCCGAGCCCTGCAATTCACGCAGTCACAGCATATCCCGAGTTGGGAGGGACCCACGAGGATCGTCGAGTCCGGCTGTCAGACCTGCGCAGGACCAAGAGTGTGTGCCTGAGAGCGTCGATGAGCAGTGCGCGCTCTTCGAATGTTGCTTTTTTTTTGGAAAAGCTATTTCAAATTATTTCTTAGGCAAGGAAAAAAAAACACTAAAAAGAGCAAGAAAGGGTGCACATAATCCATTTTAACAGAGTTTTTTTAAATTCAGGGGACAATGACTGGGAGGCAGACAAAATCCAATGATAAAAAAGGCACGTAAGGTATGAAACAGACGTAATCCTCAATTGCTGGTTTGCTGTTTGACGTGTAGGGAAAGTGCTTAGATCTGTTTCTTTTGGCTATTAAGGTTTTTTTAAGCCTTTGGAGGCAGCAACCATTGAGTACTTGGTGCTGAAATAAATACAGTGAAAAGTTTTAGTTATCACTAGTTGTGGTTAACTGACAAACACTATGGCCTAGAGAGGAACATAAAACCTCTATCCTTTTATGGGGGGGGGGGGTTCCCTTCACAGGGAGAGGGGTAACTAACGTGTACCTTGAGTGCAGTACATGTGCTACACCTTTGGCTGTATCCAACAGTAAGACGCGTTTGTGAGGAGGCTCCTTGATCATGACAATGAACTTGAGAGAAGAAGCCGATTTGCCAGGGCCTGTGAAGTTTTCAGAACTGTCACAGGATTTGGCTGCAGCAACACACCTTCTATTTCTTAATGGTTCTGAGAATCAGTGGGATGCACGAGCAGGAACACCTTCCACTCTACACCATGTTGCTTAAAACCCCATCTAGTCTGGTCTGGAACAATTCCAGGGATCGGCATCCACAGCTTCTCTGGGCAACCTGTTTCAGTGCCCCATGACCTTCACAGGAAAGAATTTCTTCCTAATGTCTAAACCTGCCCTATTTCAGTTTAAAACTGTGCCCCCTTGTCCTGTCACTGCGTGCCCCTTGTAAAAAGTCCCTCTTCAGCATTCTTTGAGCCTGAAGGTGCCATAAGATCTTCCCCAAACCTTCACTTCTCCAGGCTGAACAACGCCAAGTGTCTCAGCCTATCTTCATAGGAGCAGTGCTCCATCCCTTCTCTGGATTTGCTCCGATAGACTGACGTCCTTCCTGTGCTGGGGACTGCAGAACTGGATGCAGTACTCCAGATGAGATCTCACAAGAGCAGAGTAGAGCGGCACACCTCACCCTCCTGGCCGTGTTTCTTTTGATGCAGCCATGTTTGACTTTCTGGGCTACAGCTGCACATTGCTGGCTCGTATCCAGCCTCTCATCCACCAACACCCTCAAGTCCTTGTCCCCAGGGCTGCTCAAAATCCATTCTCTGCACAGTCTGACCCAGGTGCAGGACCTTGCATTTGGCCTCGCTGAATTTCATGAGGTTTGCACAGACTCACCTCTCAAGCCCGTCCGGATCCCTCTGGAGGGCATCCCTTCCCTCCACTATGTCAACCACACTGCTCAGCTTGGTGGCGTTGGCAAACTTGTTGAGGGTGCACTTAATCCCACTGGCACCAACAGAGATTATTGGGACATACAGCAACATAAGATAGATGGGATATATCTTATTGGTACAGAAAGGGTGGAGAATTCTACTCTTTCAGTTCTCCATTTGAGACAACATGCTACATGTCCAGAAGAAACAAACAAACCATAATAATGGCACTTTTTGAAAATATATTTCAATTGTTTCAAATATATTTGTCTAATGACAAGTAATGGAAGTTATTTTGAAATTTTGTTCACTACTTTTTTTACCAAACAACTGACATTTGAGCTATGGGCTGTGTGATCATTCAGTGCAGCTCCTTCAGAGGAAAAACATCAGGATATGCACATGTGCTTTGAAACACATCAAACCAGTGGTTTTCTAGGAGTATTCATATGAAACACAACCTGACTGGTCTTCCTTTCCTCTTGATGCCCTGTCTATATGTGGTTATTTATCCTGTAAAATTTCAGATTAATTTTACACAGTTTGTTCAAACCTCTAAGGCACATGAGCACCTCTGACCTGCCTTTGATGTTTTAGAGGCACTATCTTTTGCTACTAAGCAATAAAAAATACCAAAAATAATTCAATTTATTTTGTTATTATTATCATAGGAGACAGTAGCTCTGGCACGACACAAACTGCTGTTTCGTTTGAACACAACCGCAACAGTCCAGAAAATTTACAATGAAGTATGAAGTTCAAGGCGATGGGAAAATATATAAAGACAAAGCAGCGCAATAATACCATGCCATCACTAGCCCAAGCCAGTGGCTGTTAGCAAGTGTTCCCACTGTTCAGTGAGTCAGATGAGTAGTTGTGCATCTTCTGAGCACTAACACAGAAACAGGGAACGAATAGGAAAGTCCATGGTTAATAGTCAGCAGTGAAATTGCATGGCCCCATCAGGGAATGCCACTCCTAAGAGTTACAAAATGATAATATCACCTCGGTTCCAAAGATTTACTAGGAATGAAGAAACAGATGATGTCTTTAATCTGTTCAACAACTGGAGCAGAGATTTGCACAAGTAAGTGATGTTACTTACCATCTTTGGCCTGCTCCTTTACACACAGATGGTACTTTACAAGAGATCCACATCTGTAGCAGCTGCTCTTCCTGTTAAAACCTTGTTCGGTTTTAAACCCCCCTTGAGTGGATTTTGTCAATCCATGAGTGGGACAAGGCTCAAGGGAGCTGTGTAAAGGAGATGCTTCAGTAGATGGCACTCTCCCTCTGAAGGAGGATGAGCAAATACCTCAGCCAAGGAATGTGATGCAGTGAGAACAACGTCCTTCATAATCTATAGAAATTGCAATGAATGCAAAAGGTCTGTCTAGCTACGCACTGAAGTAACCCCTGGCAGATTTTCCCAAATCTGGATCTATCAAGTCTTCACATCTGGCTTCCTAACTGATAAATTGCTGTAGTCTGTTTCTGTTCAGCTGAATTCCTCCTGAAATTGTAATGGTGAATACACACACATTTACACATAAGTGTATTTTTCATGTATATTTATTGTATGTATTTCATATAGATATATACACACATACATAAAAGAGCTCAGTAGTAATATAACTTACACACATTAGACACAGGGTTTACAATTGTTCTACTTTTCCCAATAATTTTTTTCAAATTTATTATTTTATTCTACTATTCTGTTAGTGGTAGGTCCAATTTGAGAATTTAAATCCTTTGGTTTGTTGATTGTTTTCTGTTGGTGTTCTGTAGTCACAAAATTTCATAGATCCAGAAATTGTTCAAACCAGTTTACAGAGCAGTTGCACTGAATTAGTACAAGTGAGGAGGCTTTAACTGCAGGTATGGGGATAATAAAGACCTGCTAGGCATTGGTGGAGCTATAACCTTTAAAATCACACCTTTTGCTAACCAAGCAGTGAGGCACAGCCATTGTACATGTACGTGTACATGTACATTGTACATTCTAAATGGTACATTTTTTTGCTCACCCTTGAACAGGGAGGAGAGAGAAGAGAGTGAATGAAAAGTGTGTAAGAGAAAGTTGCAATAAAAAAATTATATGGGACGAATTTACAAAATGCAAATTTAATTAGTTCAAAATTTTAAGCTTTTGAATTCTTGAGTAATATAAGTATATTCTTTTAATTTACTGCTGTTTAAGTGTTTAGGTATCTCTTTTCTTACTTGACTGGCACACAAGTCAAATAAGACTGCGTAAGTTCTTAATCTCTCCCCTACACTCCCTAAAAATCCTTTTTCCATTAATTCAAATCACAATGATAACAGCATTTCTAAAATCCAGAACCTGGAGCTATAATTTTGCTACCATAGCTCAGGTAAGGCTGACCTGTTTTTTTCCAATATTTGTGTCAGAGCCTGAGGGTGTTTGAGGGCCTGTTAGGATTAAGAGGCTCCAGGTAATTTACAAAAGAGAAGTATAAAGAGTATTTGTGTACACCTCTCCAGTGCCAGTCAGCTTTTGGGTAGACAAAAGGCGGGCACCATTGCAACCTAGATAAAGGAATTTCTGTTACAAGAAGCAGTTCAAGCAGTGGCATGCTGTATGAGCAAAATGGCAGACAAATAAATATATTTCTGAGATTTTCTGTTCTTAATTCAAAACTAGGCAAACCTACTGTGAGTGTCAGATGCTTAAGGGACTGTGCCCAAAAGCAGTATGTTCTTTCATTTGCAGAGAAGCTACAGAGCACATAAAATGCTGGACTAGTGGAAGCTCTCTGCTGAAAGTATCATTTAGCTATATCATTCATCTATTATTTGGCAAGTAGATTTAAATTTCCAAGTGCATTTTATATAGAATTCCAAATAGCCTTCATACAGTGAGGTTACTGCTTGGAGGTCTCTTTTGCACACAACTGAATGGAAATGGTTTGGAGGGGCTGCTTTAACACTTTACAAAGGAACAGATTTTTTTTTTTCCTTTGTAAAAAACGTCATGACATTGACTGTGGGACATTTACTATTTGAAATGTTCTGTAGACGAATACAAGCAAAATGGCTTGACACTATTAGACTTTTTACAGACTTGAGATGACATTCAATCAGGTAAAGAAACATATCAAGGTCATGAAACTAATCAAAAATATTGAGTTTGTAGCTTTTACCTTTACAGCACCTATTCTGAATTCAGAGTATGTTTGAGGACCAACAAATCAGCCTTCTACACTGGCTTTCAAGTAGTGGTTTCAGACCAAAGAGCAATTTCCTGACTGAACCATCAAACTAGGTATCAGGACACCTGAGTATTATGCCTTCAGGCAAATTATAGCCTAATTTTCAGGTGTCATGCACTTTAACTCCCATTTATTTAAACCAGAATTGCAAGAGCTCAGCATCTTTGAAATTTGTTTTTAAATGATTTCGGTAATATCTTCCTTACAGATATATTGGAAAGCTGTCTTAATATTCTTAAAACATTTTGAAATGCTTAGTAAGAACATGGAAGATGATGAGCAAAATGTAAAGAGCAAGCAGTGGCACAAGTAGGACCTGACAATCGCATGGGTTTCCTGTGCTTTGGAAGATCCCTACTTAAAAAATCCAGAAAACACAGTGAGAAAGTAGAAATATTAGCCCTACTTTTGATAATATTAAGACATCAGATCAAGAAGCCCAGTGGGCTTGCAGACCTGGTTAAGGAAGCAGCCAGAAAAATCACAGTCTTGATTCTTTGTATTGGATTGCATTATGTATTAGAGGTGAGCCTGTTCATTAGTGCTTGGAGATGGAGGCACAAAGAGTTGATTTTCAAACACAACTTATTTAGAAACTAATGCTCTACTAAAGGACAAGAAGGCTAAAACTTAACAATAAATGTATTAAATGCAATAGTTAGAATAAATCCATCAAATCCATGAATAAGGAGAAGTTCTTAAAAGTGTTCAACACTCAGCAGATCAGTACCTACAGGATTCCTAACTAAGGTGATAATGAGTCCAACCAGGTTTTGGAAACCTCGATGTTACAAATATCACTTCATGCTACATTAACTGGACCGAGGTCATTTTTAAAATTGTTCAACTGAGAGTGGGCTCATGCACCAGACCACTGAATTAAGCGAAAGGATGGGAAAAAAGGAGAACTGTTCATTTTCCTTTTACTACCATTTTCTGCATGGAGACTGCAGATAATTTTTGCATTGTCCCATTGCTAGCATATCCAGCTTACTCTGCAGGACTTGCTTGACAGGAGGAAAACAGTGCTAAATTCATTTGGCCACTGTATTTTTTTTTCAGTTTTCTATTCTTGCTGTTTTGCAAAGTCTCAGTTGACTGACTTAGGAGTTGTTTGTCCAACAGTGCCTTTGTTCTGGTCTGTGCTTCGGCAAAAACTGGAAAAACCTGTTCACTTGCTCCTTTTTTTTTTTTTTATCTTCCTCTCCCATTGGTAGCTGCAGCTTGTACACATGCAGGCAAGGTGGTGCCTACCTTTCATGTGGAAAGCTGTGTCACAAAAACAGAGGTTATGTTTTCCATTGTCCCAGAGCTCTTCTAGCCTCATGAAGGCTTTGATGGATGCACCAGGACTTAAAACTCCATTTGTCCTCCATGAAATATATTTAGGTCATTATTTTATTTTTCTTCAAGCAAAGGGAGGATCTGTGACCGTGTCTCCAATCCAGCCTTTTAAATAATAATTTGTACACTCTTGGAGATCTGCAGAAACCAGTCTTGTGAAATGTAGCTTCTTGAACACAGAAGATTTTCTGCCTTACAGCAGCTGCACATGGTGTGGTGTTAACTTCTGTAAGACAGAACAAACACGGAAGAAGATAGCTAATGCAAAAAGTGAACTTTTCTTTCCATCTCCTTTCCTTTCTTATTGCTTTGTGCTGCTGTTGGAACAAGAATGGGTCAACTATGTGGACGGTGCATGCAGCTGCTGCGGGACTTTGTGGCCTTTGTTCAGAGGATGTCCTCCGAATTGGTGCATGGCATCAAGGAATGCTTAACTCTGATAAGCAAATGCTCCTGCTTAAAACAAAACAGTTCTAAAACCAGACAGCTGTACAAGCCCATCCTACAGCCTCATGAGAAGGTGACAGCACAGGAGTTTCTGCAGCATATTGAAACAGGTAAGATGACTTGTCTTTTTATAAATGGTTGTGAAAGAACAAAGAGATTGATTTTGGGTGTTGAGAGCAGTTTGATACCTGACCTATTCGGCATGGGCAGCTTGATGATGATGTAGGAAAGGCCAGAGCTAGAGAGAATTTTCTTTGTCTACAGGACACCAAGGGCTCAAGCAGTCCAACAGTTTTTATTATTAGTCATTTTCTTGCTCTGCCACCACTGTTGGTACCTAACCCATGTAAATAAGTATGTTTCACAGAAGTGAGTCCTTCTAGTAATTTAAGTTAATTTTCTGAAGTCAGTTGTTGAGCTCACAAATCTAGCACTAGCTGTGCGGAGAGAGGGTGCTACACAAGTGCCGAGCTGTGAGCAGGCAAACCAGTGTCATGTGCACCGTTGTGCCCAGTTCTACAGCCTCCATGTTGGCTCTTTGTAGAACACTTGAACTTGTGCTAGGGGCTATACATGGGGAAGATCAAAGTCACCCTGGGACAAGCATCGTTGGGCTCCCGGGATTCCGAGAAATTGTGCTTTTCTGCAAACATTTTAGACACCGAGGTTAAGGTTTCTGCTTAAGGTTTCTGTTCATAGGATCCTGTTTGAATGAAAGTAGATCCATAACTCTTGATCTATCTCCTTTGCTTTACAGGCTACCTGCTTAACTCCCCTGTTTATCTCTTTGTGATGTCCTCTTTGGCCTGTTCTAGGATACAAGAATATCAATAGAAAAGTTTGGGGTTTTTTTTTTCTACTTCACTGCTGCAGTCATCTTGGATGAGTGCATTTTGTCAGCTGTCCAACCTAAAATAGTCCTTCTCTCAAGCTTAGATTGAGATATTGCCTGTTTCGGGTATGATTTGCCCATTTCATTTTGCTTTGTCTCACGGCTGATTTGGTACATTGCTTTAAGTTTAGCAACTTTGGGCTAAAGCTACTACACAAAATTGCATAGCTTTCTAAATTCATTTGTGTGAAGGATGTGGAACACAAGCTACTATTTTTTTTAGTTGCCTTTTTGGGAACATAAAACCAGCTTGTGAGGGGAGCCAGGAGAGACGTTTTTCTTTGGTGTGACACAGTTAGCACTGCTTGAAATGGTCTGTCATGGAACAACCTTTGGAATAATTGCTGTGACGCTGGTTGTTGGGAACATGTGTGGATTAGCCTCAGCTGGTATTAGCTGGAGCCATTAGCTTATGAATGTGGTGGGTCCTGTGGTGCTTGTACGGTTCACTAATTGTTGCACCTAAAGCACTAGTTAAAACCTGACATTGATACTCAGAATACAGCAAGATCTTTCAGCTTATTATACAGTGGAGATCTTCCAGGGCTGGACTTTTTCTTCAAAGGCTAGCATGCTCCTGACTGTATAAGAGATTGTCTTGGCAGTATCCCTGCTCAGCTGATAGGTCAGGTGTAATGAGGAGATGCTCCGTTGAAAATGATGAGACCAGAGTGGTCTCCTCCAGCTGAGCTGAGAACAAGGACCTTTGATTACACAATGAAGACAGGGCAGACAGTAATCAAAAAAGGGTCCACGCCAGTTGCTAACAGGGTGCCGGAGACGAGCCTACTAATCACCCATCAATACTGGAGGTGGGCCTGGGCATCGCTCATTGATTGTCTAAAATCATGGACACACCTGCTTTTGAGAAGATGGCTGGGGGGAATTTGGGGCGGGGACGGGGACTAGGCGGTCTGTTCTTGGAACTCATCTCCGTTTACTTCTGCCGATCTCGGGAAATACAGTTTTGTATGTACTTAAGGTACTGCAATGGAGAGGGAAATCAAGCAAGTTTGGCTTGGATTTATCTCCCTTGCTTCGCAGCTGCTCATAAAACAGCCTGCTTCATAACTTTCACGAGTTCGGAAGTTTGTTTCCGCAGATCACAGCACCCACTCGTGCTTCCTGAAAAGACTAAGTGTATGCTTTCTGGAGAGATCCTTCTCTGAGATCAGTCTTCAAATGGCTGGTCTGTCTTGGATCCTCAGGAGCTGAGCTACAGCAGCAGGAAGCCTAGAGCTTCTCTGACAGCAGTACGCAGATGGCAGTGTGTGCTTTCAGGAAGCTCCCACTGTCTGTGACAGGACATACAAGAGCACCAAGGAAGCAAAACCAGGGTTAAATCTCTGAGCGGCCAAATCCTGCTGCCAGGACAGATGGAGGCAGGGAAGCTTCACAAAGAGAACCAAGACACATCCCTCTTACTTTAACGCTCATGTGTATTTTATTCCAAAGTGGAGCAAGCCCATTCTCAGTTCTGAACAAATTATAATAAGCATGAAGCCAGTGTTTGGACGATTTGAGTACAAGGAGAGACTTTATTGTTGGTCATCATACTCAGCTCTTAGCTAGGATGGCAAATGTTTGATATTATAAGCAGGTGGAAATTTTCTGCTTTATCACTTTCACAAACAAAAACACAGACAAGTACAAAATTCAGATAGTCAGTGTGTAAAGAACAGAATTAAACCACATGAAGGCTTTTTTTTTTTTTTGTCTAAAACCTTGTACACACAGGCTAGTCCTTCCCTTTATGAGTATTGTTAATTATTAAACAAAATTGATCTTTATATGAAGCAGTTCTTCTGTGAAGCTCACTTGCCTAGTCCTGAAGGTAGGAGTTTGCTAGTCTTGACATGTCAGTGGCTTCTAGTTGCTTAAGATATTGGCTGAGTTTTGCAGAGGCATGAAAGCTCATGCCCCTCGCACCCCTCGCATCTTTTTCTCCCATGGGAGATACAAGTACCTAGATATTTTTCATAGAGATATTTAACTTGTCAATGCACAGCTTTAATCTATTGTTTGAAAATATGTCTTACAATTGTGTGCTCCATCCGTCAATTTATACTGCATTACCTTTTCAACTCAGTTCATACTACTGAGCATTGGCTCAATATCCCTTTTGTTTTCCTCTCTGCTGCTCCATTCCACTCATTGTATTATACAGTGACTTACAGAAGTCGTGCATGGCTGCCTGCTGCATGATGGCTATTGTTGAACATGTGGTTTATTCATAGGGGAACTATCATACTTGAGAACAGGTAGACTCATGCTAGAGCCCGAGGCAAACTGACTTGAATTCCATGTTGCTATTCCGTGAAATCCTTTATTGTAATACCCAAGATGGGAAACACAGTGAACTTTAATTGTAGTAAATTAAAAATATATACTCTTTCCATAATTCTTAACTAAGAACACTGTGTTCAGTAGATTTTTTTTTAAAAAGATCTTCTGTGATTTGGAAGAAGATAAAGATTTTTATGGAGAACAAGAACACCTGCATTTATATTAGATAGCATAAAAGTGTCTAAAGGTTATAATTTATCTTGCTTCCAATCACTTAGCTTTGTGAGCTTTACAAGAGACATTGCCAAGGACATGTTATTCCCAATTCACCTATTACTTCTGTCACAGAAACATGAATGAGGGTAGATAGGCTTTATGGAGTTGTTGCAGTCAAAAAATACTTATGTGTTTGGTTGGCCGTAAATTTTAATTCCTTTTTGTCAACAGTTGTAATTGACCCTGTGCTGTCATTGTACATCTTTAGGTTTGGAAATGTCACCACTTGGAAAGGACTCTCTAGAAGCCTTGAGGACCTTAGCCTTTTCAGAAAACCCAGGTTTACAGCAGTCGGCTGCTCTGTATTATTTGCATATGAGTCAGCACAGTAAGTTATCTCAGTGCATTAGAAAATTTTCACAAGTATTATTTCCAACTGTGAAATTGCCTTTGATTCATTAAGCAAAGTTTTTGTTGTTTTTTTTTTCTTTCGTGTTACGTTGTTTGCAAAGGAAAATGGCAATGCTGCCATTGCCGTGTGGGCAGAGTCAGTTCAGTGATTTGCTATTGAGAAATATCTCCAGTGATTATAAAAGACTGTCACTTATGTAGTTGTTATACTTCTGTAAAACTCAGCAGAACCCAAATTGCTTAGTGTATACTGAACCTTCTGAGAGCAACAAAAGCAAAACATGGTGGAAGGAAATGGACATAGTGACCAGTTAATATTTTATATTATATAATTTTTGAACAAGGACAGCGCTCTAGAGGCCATATCACAGTGAAAATCTGTGAAGGAAAATATTCTCCCTTGTCCTATCTATTTTGTGGGAGGTAATTTTTAAATGCTTAGGAATCAGCCTACATACTCTAAATAAAATTCCAACAAGACTTTGAGTGCTACACTAAAGTAGAAATACCAGCAACAAGCGAGTTGGAATTTTTTTGTCTATTTGTTTGTATTAAATTACTTCAAAGAGAATAATCTGTCACTTGGCATGATAACTTTATCCTCTGTATTTTTTGCTAAATGAAAAGTGCAGATAGCCATAACACAAGGGCCTGCTGTGAGGCAGAGTGACTTATTTGGTAGTAAGGCATATTTCTTCCCTTCTCGTGATGTTTTTGAAGTCCTTGAATATTCAAAACCTTTTCAGGAAATTTTCCCTCTTTGCTAATAGCAGTGGAATTTAAATGAAGGGGGAACACCACTCAGCCTTTGTGTGGGAGTACCTGAGGCTTAAGACCACCCAGGGAAAAATGTGACTGTGATGAACAATGAGACTCATGAATATTTCCTCTCATTCTTGCAGTGAACACACCCCTGCCTGTGGAGCATTTGGAACCCTTCTATGCCTTACTACGATCTGCTGACCTGGAAGTGCAGCAGATGTCTTCCTTGTCCCTTGTCAACTTTTTGCTGGAAGGAAGTAGTGAGTAATTAACTAAGAGAATAATCTCGATTCAGGTGAAAAAGTGCTTTAAATTGCTTGCAGATAAAAAAAAAGTTAAAACATTTAATAGAATTCACTTTCTTCCATAACTAATAGGGCAAATGGAATTGAGATAGGATGGGGGATCTGCAGGAGATAAACTTCCCAAGAAATTTTATGTTGATAGACAGGGTATGAACATTCCACACCTCATCAATGGAGCCCTTGTTGCATCTACTACTGCACTCCTTGGCACCTGGGCCACAAGTACTCCCTCACGCAATCCCATATCAGCAGAAGGCAGGGTCAATCTTCAGTGAAGCTCATTTTCTTCTTTGATTTTTTTAAAAAGATTTTGCTGCAAATAATATGTCACTATTTACAAGGGTAGACCTCAGAAGAAAAAGAGTGCGAGGGGAGTGCTGAATAAATTGTGAACTAATTGGAAAGCTGCTGTTGCTTTTTCCAAAATTAACGTTATGTTTGTAAACACAATTGGTAGCAGAAATATTTGGGACCTCCTGACCTGGAACCTCTGAACATCTCTTACGCTTTTTCATGAGTCTGAAGAGGAATCAAGCAAACCAAGCTAGGGGCTGTGAGTGGCTATCAGGCTGTTTCCATCTTAGATCTATTTTGTATAATTGTAATAAAGATTCCCAACGTAGTCAAAGCATGATATATTCTTTCCACAAAGGCATTAACTGTTTACTTTCTTTTTTGTCCATTTTTTTTCTTGAATGTATGAATAGTTGACAAAGAATTAGTTGTTCATATGGGTTTACTTGAGCCAATTCTGGATCTGCTCGAGTCAGAGGATCCCACTGTCCAGTGTAATTCCTGTGCCTGCATCATGACTTTGGCCGTTTCAGGTGAGTGGAATTCTTTTCCTTTATCATCTGCAATGAATTCATTCAACTCTTAGACCACATCTCAAGATGAAACAATGTATTTACATTTGGTTTAAGAGTCATAAGATGCAGCAGCAAGTTTTGGTATTCCCACATCATAAATTCAACCTCTTGACATTCCAGTTAAGGTATTTTTCTCAGCGTTTCTGATCATTATTCTCTTATGATTACAAACCCTTATCTGATTTACATCATAAATGTATTCATGACCAGTTTATCTTAATGTATACTTTGGCTTTTGCTTCAGTAATTCTATCTCTCTGATGTCTATGCTGATGAGGCTCCTTCATTATACTAGACTGAGAAAGACTCCTTGTAAGTGAGGCTCTCCATTTATCTTCATAGTCCTTCTGGGTGTAAATTATATGTTCCAGGAATGGAACATAACATTTGCATCTGCCATATTGTGCTACCACAGACCTCAGGCATTGTTACAGTCCTAAGTTACATATATATAAATGCTGCAGGAGTACCATTTTTGAATTCATTTCTTCTGGAAGAGAAGTCACCAGGTATGTGCAGTATTTTAGCTGTGATCTTGCTTCTGTGTTTTATTGTGGCACCTAGGGAAATACATCTTGTGGTACATCTCATGATAACTAATACTTGCTGTTTTGGTGATTGTGCCATAGTGATGTTGTCATCCTGCAGCTGACTTAATCACTCCTCCTCTGCTGCAACTTCCAGCAGACACCAATTAATGAAGAGTCTACCACAAATGTTTCCGAGTGTGCAATCTTTGCATTTTTTACTATATGGTTTCATTCTGCTTCTGTTGCTTCAGTCTTCTAACTTGTCTGGTATTTGTAAAATATTCCAGTCCCTCACTGCATTGACAGTCCTGCACTCAGGCCTTTGTATTAACTTTCTGGTTCAAAACCAACTACAGACCAGTCCTTGTGGAATTCCATTTGTAGCTTCCTTCCAGGTGGTCATTCCCATTCAGCAAAACTTGCTGCCAGCTTGCTTTTAGTCAGTTTCTTATCCATCATGTACTACTTGCATTTTTCACCACCTTCTTTTGCTTAAGTCTCCATATTTCATATTATGATATGAGTATTTTCCTGGTATCCTGATAGGTAAGTTCAACCTCAGTTACCATAAGAAAGGTTAGTCTGTCTTATTCTACCTTGTGCAAACTGTGCACTTCTACTGTACAAGTTGTGTACAAGTCTGTATGAAAGCCACGACTAACATTTATTTCCTTTCCTGTAGTATTTATTCTGCCATCTTCCCTCTCCAGCATGGGAAGTTGCAGTCTAATCTCCCAGGAGGCTGAGAGAAGCATGACAGTGTTCATTTCTCATTCAAGTATTTAAGTTGCAAAGGGGGAGTGGATAAGCAGGATCCAATTACATGAAAGTGCTGATTTGCATTTTATCCTACCCTTTTTAAATTTATTTTCAAGTTTTTAAACACTTTTCCCTTAGGAACTTATTTTTAAGCATTCTATATTATTAGTGAGGTTAAGGATTCTGCATAGGACATTACTTTGTGTGGAATGCACATTGCATCATTTAGATGTCTCAGGCATGGCATCATTGAAAGTGGCCCTAGAAGAACTTCCTTTGTGTATGGTCAGTGAAGTTATGTCCTGAAGTATACAGAGAGATTTTCATTTATCTGTTTTAAGCAGCCCACAATGTCATTTGTTTGGGGGCCTGAGGATGTGACTTAGTCCTGAAGGCACTCTTTAACTTGGAATATAGGGAACCCTCAGCTGCTCCATATCCAGTCCACCTTCATCCCCTGTAGAAGGTGGTCACCTAACACTTTTGCACACTCCCTTGTGCAGTGCCAGTGTCCTTCTGAGCACAGTAGTTCAAATTAAACTGTCACGGAACTTTCAAACTAGATAGGAGGGCATCTGCTGAACATAGAAGTAGGTAGTTCTGCAAGTGCTTAGGCTGGGTTGCTGCCTGGGATTTGATCACTGTTAAGGATATCTGTCCCAATTTAACCAGGATTTAGATGGACTGAGTCTATCTGTTTTTGAGATGATATTTATCTACCACAGCAATGAGTCTAAAGCAAAAGGCAATTCTCTAGGGTTTATTTTAATTTTAACTGGGGCATCAGTGGAGGGACTACATTATTTAAGATAAACAGGTGGTCCAGGAGAAAAACATGATCTAGGCTGCCACTTTTCTTACAGAGACGATAGTATATACACATCTTGGTGAGACAGGTCTCTCCAACCAGTCTGTCACAAGCTGACAAAAGAGTGGTCAGCCACAGTATTTGCTGGAAGAAAGAATTTGCCCAGGTTTTGTCCAAATGGTTGTAATCTCTTTGCTAAAATGTGAGGTTCTCTCCCACATTCACGAACATTCATGGAGTGAATTGTGTGCAAGAATGAAGGAAGCAGCGATATCTGAATTCTCAATCTTTTCACCTCTCTTTTTCACTCAGCTGATTAGTTTACATCACACCAGACTGGTTTCCATCAACTGGAGCCATGCAAAAGGATTTCTGCTTCTGCTGAGGGAAACAAAAGAACAGATTAGAGAAGGGCTTGTCTACGAAAGGGATCAGAATATCTCATGATAATAGTGACTTCCCACATGGGAAAGCTATTTTTAAATACATTATGCTTCCCAAAACAATTACTTTGTTCAAAAATTTTTTCCAGAATATAAAAATAATCATATGAAGACAGAAAATTACTTGTCCTGGAATATAAAACTGATAACTGTCTGAACTATACTTAAATAAATGTCCTGGATTATCTGCGTGTGTGAGTTGGCTCTGGGTATAAAATAATAGCTTTGTTCTCAAAACACTCTAAGTTAGTCAGCATCTGAAGAGTTGATCCAAATACCTTTTTTTTTTTTTTTGGCTCTATTCTGCTTCATGTTTCTTTCAGCAAACTTCCAGAGACTGGCCATTGTTTAAACTGTCTATAACAGTATGTAAATGAAGTAATACTCAACTAAAACTCCTGTGGTCTTCAGTGGCAGTTTGGCTGATATAAACAATAAAAGACATAGATTATGGACTTTACTTTTTCCTTATATAAAATAGTCTGCAGTATACAATGATATGCAAAGAATTCATCATTGGTCTAATTCCCATATAAATCTCATCAACTTCAAAGTACACCACAGTCAACACCTTAGTTTTAAAAAATGAGACACTAGAGGGCTTATAAGATACAAATACAGATAGTATAGAGAACTAAGATAGTAAAAAGGAGAGAATCATCTTAGAGTGGCAGCAGGTTATTTGTTGCAAATATTTTGATGTCCTTGTGGTAGAGGGGCAGGAAAGAGCATAATAGCAGGATTCTTTTTCATACAGCACAGCTGAGGCTACCTGCACTAAGTTCAGAATTAAAAGCAGATGCTTTTTTTTCTAAATTATATTTCATAACGTGTATAACTTTGTCATAAGTAGTATACTTATATACATAGTATATGAATATATAGTATTTTATAATATACAGTTAATGTTACAGCATTAAGTATTATAGTTTTACNCAGGTATTTTTTTAATTCTTCTTGTAATCCAGAATTTAAGATATGACTCTACAACGTAATACATTGCCATGCAAGGAATCACCACCACTTCAGAGAAGGAAGCATCTTTTCTAATTCCAGCGGTTAAGTCGCATCCCCTGTCTTTAGAAATGTCTGTATTTTGTGTAGCTGTCAAAGGAGTGACATAGGGAAATTCAGAGAGAGAAATTTGCCCTGAGTATACACTCTTAAATTAGTTCAATTTGTGGTTAATTATGTAGCATTTGGTTGTCACACTGTGAATAACTTGATCAGACATGCCAAGGGTAGAAGGCAAGTACAGTACTTTGTTAACCTGTTTAGGCGACTTACAGTACTTTTAATTATTCTAGTCACAAAACAAAAGCATTGAACCAGCTGTGATCTATCGCTAATACAGAAGTAACAAGTTGATCTCTTTCATATTAAGTTCTTGGAATTTTTAAGCGTTTCCTTTGAGCATGCAGAGAAATTTCAATATATACCAAAGAATCAGAGAAACAAGCATCAAAGAACTAGTCCTGCCAGTTGTTCTGCTCCTGGTTCACAGTAGGATGGCACTAAGTATTTATTTCTCTAATTCTTTTCTCCAGAGTCCAATCAAGAGGCTATTGGTGCTGCTCGAGGAGTCACGCCCCTACTGTCTCTTGCCAAGTCCTATGATCCCAGAGTCCAACAAAATGCAGTTGGTGCTATTCTCAACCTCACACAGTCAGGTACATTGGGACTAATGGTTTACCTAAATTGCTGAAAGAAAATCACTCACTCATTAATCCAAAAAGGCTAAGGCAAGAATAAAAGCATGTCTGAGCATCAAGCTTTTTCCTCTACATATGGCATTCATGCTGATACATAGGTTGATGATTTAAGTTTAGCTAATGCAGGCCCTTTTCTGCCTAATAGCAAAACAGAAAGGCTTGATTTTCAACTTCAAGGGACTAGTGTATGAATACTTGCATAATCAAAGAAATAGAAAAAAACCCCAAACTTTTGTTAAAGAAATAACTTGACCTAAAAAGTTAGCAGCGTATTTGGTAGCAATTTGAAGCAATCTCAGAAGTTTATCCAACAGAGTCAAGCTCTAGGAACTTTTTCCTTGTTCTAACTTGATGTTGGAATATGCAAAATAAAACTATTATGGGTCAGACGTTAAAGGCTCCTGGGATATCTGCCAGCAGCTTTAGCAGAAGCAGTATTTGTTCCTCTGCAATTATATGTACACTACCATACATTAACTCTGAAATAAACCAGCATTAAATCTCACCTACCTAGATGATACTATTATTCCACAGAGCTAACTAATTAAGTCACAAGTAGTACTTCTTAACTCTGCGTTGTGGAAGGAAACAGTTGGCAACCAATTACACGGTTGTCTATTACACATCTGTTATTATTCAGAATTTTTAAAAGAATTTTTTTTTGAAAAACAGAAAACATGGTGAAGATCATTCCTGAGGCTTTTCAGCTTCTCTAGCAATTCAGATTCTCAGAACAGTTTTTTAGCATAAGACCAGCAAAAGCTTAATCAGACAGCCTGCTAGTCATTTTGCTAAAATACCTGCATACTGTTATATTGCACAAGCTCTAAATTATATACTCTTCAATCACACTGACTGGCATATATTTGGAGAACATCAGCACTCTCTAAAACCCAAGGATTGTGCATATCCCTTTTGAATGGATTCTTCAGATGAGAGGAAAGTGAGGAAAGACACATTTACAGTACTTTTTTTTTTTATTTTTAATGGCAGAGAAAATCCAAAAAGTCCTATGCAAGGAAGGAGCCCTACCAGTTCTTGCCTTGCTGCTGGAGTGTCCTGACTCAGAAGTACAGGTATGGCTCAAACAGGTCAGATTTTAAAACAGTAACAGTGTGACTGTAAGGAGAGCACAGACGTCAGTATGTGGAAATGAAAAGGTGGAGAGAAGATTTCTCTAGAGAAGTCGGAAAACACGCAAAAGCATCGTGGTGAAACTCAGTTCAGTCAAATAACATATATTCAAAACACTCAATTCAAAACATTAGCTCCACAGGAGAAAGTTTATGATGCAGAAGAGTGTCAGCTAGCGCTCATTAACGCACGAACAGAGTTGTTATGTGGCTAACTTCTTCTGTCTTTCAGATCAACAGACAAGTTGCAGATAGGTCTCTTTCTCTGGTTTTTTTGTTGTGGGGTTTTTGTTTTTGTTGGTTGGTTGGTGGTTTTGTGGGGTTTTTTTGTTTGATTTGGGGTTTTTTGCATCCTAACTTTGACCTTTTGCTCTAAACAATTTTACAAAGTGTACTGAGATGATATAACTTGCAAAGATCTTTTTCTTATTATTGTAAATATCCAGAAATCTTCCTATTTTATGCCTACAACAGATACCTCTTTGTGATTCTGCATGCTCAGCACAGACTTGGTCTTGTTTTAAAATTATGCTGATGAAACAACTGTGAATCTGAGTTGTAATCCTTACAATCCATTAGTTTGTTCATTCAGCCCTTTGAGTAGCACAGAATTATTTTCTACATCAGTTTTATTATCTCTATTCAGACTTTTTTAAATGTCTGAAGGGGTGGACCCTCTGGAATTGCTTTCTGCAGACTATTTCAGCCGTTTCACGTTTCTCTGAGATTCATCTTAAAATTTGCTTCTCTGCAGTTCAACCTGTTTCTTCTAATTACACCTCTCTAGTAATATATACTCTTTCATGTATAATCCTCCCTAGCGTTAACATTTAAATCCTTTGGAAAGGATCTCTTGGCATGCTAGGGCAATAACTACATCCAGCTTAAGTAAATCGATGGAAACACAGTACAGTAGATGCCGATGACGTAACTTAAGTGCCAAGCAGCAGTGTCATTGCAGCAGCACAGTACATTCCCAAATAACCAGTCTTACTGAGTTTGTACAACACACCACAGCAGGACTGTACTACAGCTGCAGTAGCTATAGCATGTTGTGTCTACCCAGTAGACAGCTTTAAGATGAAAAAGGACTTTGTTTTCATTGTCTCTAAACCTGAGCATTTCTCCAATTTATTTGTTTTCTCTTCAACATGACACAACTGTGGCCTTCTCTCTCTCTACTTTTTTCTTGGTTCTTTGCAGTATTACAGCTGTGCTGCCCTAAGCAACGTGGCAGCCAACATTCAGCACCACAAAGCCTTGCTGAGACCTGGTGACAGATTCCTGCTACGAACACTCATCTCTCTCCTATCCTCTTCTGTGGACAAGGTAGAGCTATAGCTTTCCCTTTTTATAAAGGCTTAGCATCAAAGTAGAGCTATAAACTTGGGCTTCCAGGTTTAGCCTTGCACCATTCTGCTCATGTACTGTACAGGTATGCATGCAGCATCTTTCCCACGACAAAAGACACCTATATTAGAAGGTACATAGGCTCTACAAGGTCAACGTGTGGAGAAAGCGAAGGGAAGTCATTAAAGTTGTTCCACTACCCTGGACACTTCCTAGGGGCTAGGATGGCCTGTATGCTATTAATTGAAACTATGTGTATGAAGTGCCCTGTCCAGGCTCTGTCTTTGATCATTGTGTCTGTGACAGAAGGTGTCAAGCATCAATTATGGTACTTTTTTTTCGTTTTGGTATCCAGAACTTCTACTATACAGCTTTGAGGAATAACATCTTGAAAATTTTGCTTTGTTTGTAGTCACATCAAAGAAACTTCAATAAACTACAGTTCAGGATTTAAAGAGTGGAACTTGTAATTTTGTGTAGAAAGGAGGTGGAAAAAGGCAAAGCAAATGGGACAATTTCTTTCCCTTTTTTTTTCTGTAACTTATCTGACAATCTAAAATAAAATCAACATCTGAACCCCACTGGCTCATCTTCATTAACAACAGGATGACGGATATTAAGAGGCTGAAAAAAAATTCATCAAAACTTAAAAAAATCACATTTGTTTGCATTTATTTCCTTAATTGTGTTTGAGCTTGCTAGCGTTGTCATGTTTATTTTGTTTATAACAGGCAAGAATGTGCATTACTGAAACTGCTCTTTTTCGCCCTCTCTCATTCTTTTTCCTTTTTTTTTTTTTTTCTCCTCTTTGGGACAAGCAGGTTTCAAGTCAGGCATGTGTTTGCCTAAGAAATTTGGCTATCAGTGGTAAGCAATATCAAACCACACTACTTCTTCTTTCTCTTTCTTTCTTTCTCTCTCCCTCTCTCAGAATGAAAGGTTCCCAGTCTACTGTGCTCGTATTAAAAACAAAGAGATAATCTCTTTTCTACATTTTAACTGGATGTTAAGGAAAGAGGGGGGTGCAGTGCATATTCTAACTAAATCTGCCCCAGAGCTCCCAGGTAGTAAGGAGAAGTATCTGGACAAAGTAAGAAAGGCAGCAGAGGTCTTATATGCGGAGTTGCTAAGTTTTTCTCCCTTCTGTGTTTCCTAAGCGTTAAACCCAATTAGGACAGAATGTATCCTGAAATTGCTGCTTGAGAGGGGACCTGTCTTCTCCCAAGGCATAATTCTGCCTATCATTAAATATAATTTTCTCCCAAGCACCAGTCATCATCTTAAAAAAACCTATCTGATTAAATATCCACGATGCATTTCTATGACATACTCAGGAGATGAAAGCAGAGGACTGGTACACTGAGTGCTAAAGTCCTAGAGTCCGTGGTAGAGTTGTTCATCTAGAAAATGTAGAGCTGCTTAATTTTCAAGCAATCACAATTATAATGCAGCTGAGAGTGAAGGAACTGCTGTGCTACTCCTTGGCACGATTGAAACCCCCTGGTCTGCCTGACCTTTCAGATCTGCCCCTCCATCTGCTGGCTGCTCTGGCATTGCCTTTTGGTGCCCAAAAGCACTCGCTGAGGATGCAGGGACAAGCGGGATCTAACAATTCAGTGGGATGGCTGATCTCTTCCCTGGCTAACCATAACTGTGAGATAGATAGGTGGTGTTTGGGCAGGTCTTTCTGTCTGTGAATTTACTTAGAAAATTCCACTCATTCATCTTTCTGATGTTCAGATACAGACTGAGGGTGCCCAAACCTACATTCTGCTGTCATGCTTGTATTAATCCCTCAGCAAAAGAAGCCAGAACAAATGAAGGTTTATTTTTATGATGAAAAATCTAGCATTGTACCATCCTACGGAGATGGGGATGGCCCCTCTAATTTGATCACTGAGCCACAATCAACCGTTTGAGTCAGAATCTGAATGCTTCCTTGCTCCTTCAGAACTCTGAATCTCCCTGACCTATGTCATTTTCCCAAACCAGCAGACATCCAGGCTGAGATGGTTGCTGAGAATGTCCTGCCCAAGCTGTGCTCTCTCCTGGCATCTGGCAGTGAGGATGTGCGTCGTGCCTCCATTGCTCTGCTCTGGATACTGTCCCAGCATCCGCACAACCAGGTAGGGGAAGTCATTTCCTAAGAACAGAGGGGAAAGAGTAATTCTGACCATCACCTGGCATAATGTTTTGTTATGGCAAAACCACATATGAAATGCATTTTGAGAATGATCAGTAGGCTCTGGGAGACTTCCCAAGCTGTCTCTCTCCCACCCCAAAATAATGGCTTTGGTTACTGCATTTGCACTGTGACTAACTGTCCAAGGATCCATCTGTTTCGGTGAGTGGGATCCAAAGGAGAGAACAATGAGAGAGTAGAAGGGTAGATGGGTGTCAGATTTCTTGAATATGTGGACACTGCCTTGCACTCCCTACACTCCCTATGGTCCCTTCAGTCCCCAGACCATAGGTCTCCAGATGAGTGTACAAGGGAGAGGACACACACATAGCACCATGAGAGACTGCCACCACAAGGGCAACCGAGGAAACTATCTTGGCTGCAGAACTTACACGCACACTGAAAAGCGGAGAACCTAATTTAGAGCATGTATTTAAAGTGCATCAGTACAAAATAAAGGGCAAATACGCATCACTTCACTAAATGGATAGTCATATTCAAAAGTACACTCATAAAATATTAAGATATTTTGAATTAGGATCAAAACAACAAGGGGGAAAAATAGTATTTGAAATCCTGTCTATTTTTAGTCAGTTCCTTAGGCCTTCCACTAGTACTCATGTCCTTAGTCACAGAATGGTTCTTTTGCCCATGTTCAGGGTAAACACCACCATTAACAGTGCAACACTATGCAAATACATGAAGAAGTCTGACTAGAAATAAACTACAGCAAATACTGAAAAATTGTAATTTTTAAAAGTGATTTTTCTTTACAGGAAAGAAGACATCCTTAGGAACATGGCTGTGAAAGGTTTTTGATACATGTTTTAAGCTAACAACATTTTAAGATAGTCAGAGCAAGGGTACATAAAGAAAAAAATATGAGGACTTTTTCTGCTTTAAGCAGTAGTGACAGAATCTGTGTAGCCTTGAGTGCTTGTTATGGCTGAAGTACACTCAGCCTGATTGATAATTTTTCTCTGGGTTTTGGAATCTTGGTGCCTTGCAGCTCACTTGCCTGTACACAGCACAGTACAAACCAAATTGCGCCTCCCCTAACTCTGGGACATGATTGAGAAAATGGGTAAAGCATTTACCCATGGTAAATGGGTAAAGCATGGGAAGCAGCAACTAGAGTACGGAGCTATTCAAAGGTGCAGTAGCTTCCTGTGTTTTCTGCTGACTGCATGAGCACCAAACATCCTCTTGGCTTGTCAAACTGCCTCATATAATCAAAACACAATTTGCCCTCAACAAGCTTACTATCGAAATACGTTAAAGGTAGTTAGAGGCTATTTGCACAATAAAAATGTTACTCAGTATGAGGCATGATGCTGGAACTTGTCCTCTCTCACAGAATATGCTAATTTGAAAGGGACCCACAAGGATCATTGAGTTCAACTCTAAACCCTGCACAGGACCATCCACAAGAGCCACACCATGTGCCCGAGGGTATCATCTTGAACAGGCTTGCCGCTGTGATCACTTCCCTCACTTTTGCTTTCCTTGTCCCCAAAAACCATTTATACCTTTTGTTCTCCTAGCAAAGAGTACCTGCAAATCCCTTCTTCCCTGATCCTGAAACTTGTCTTTACCAGTGCTTCAAAACCCCAGCTACAAAGAACCGTGGCACAGCGTCAGCAGGAACAAAAGCACTGGGATCTCAGCCTTATTACACCAGCAGTGAAACAGCCCATCTTTCATGGGGGAAAAAGGGTCAGCAGCAGGAGACTGGAAAGCAAAACATCACCCTTGAGCCTTTATTCTCCAATGAGAAGTATCTACATCTCAAAATTTGTTTTAGCGAGCAAACACGGCTGTCCCTGACTACTGAATGTTGTTGCTTTGTATGAGGGAGCCCAGGGCCCTCTGAGAAGAGGTTGACCTCTCCTTCCTCATATCCTGCCTCCCCACCTCCATCCCTTTTCTGGTCTGTTTTTCAAATCTTTTCAAGTTTTCTTTCTGTAGCTGAATTCTCTGTGACTGAAAGAGGGACTTCTCCATGGGAACAACTGTTAGAAAACAAACTACCGAACAAAGCTAACCTTTACAAACAAGTCAAGTGATGCTTGAATTATTACAAATACTACCCAGGATACAATGGGGCAGAATCCATCTGCCCTTTCATTACCATGAAGCAAACCCCCAGGAATGTTTCACAGGAGCTCCTCTCCCTGCTTCAGCCCCATTTTTTTTTGCAATCCCCATGCCAGGCTGTTGACAGGGGTTTCCAGCAAAAGCTGGAAAACTGCCCTCTTGCAGGGGGAATTTTATTCAGTTCTCCCAAGGACAGCCCAACCCTGAAACACTAAAGAATCAGGCTTTGTGAGAAAACAGTCTTTTAAATCAAATTCTTTTGAGCAAAGACTTGGAAGTCAGGGTGGCAGAAATCTGTCTACTCCAGATGGTGCCATTGACTCTCTATTCCAGGTACAAAATAACTTTGCCTTTCCATCTTGCTAACTGGTAAATGGGATAACATCTTGTCAAGAAATCCCTCTGTAAGGAGTGAAAGTGCAGCATTGCAGTTGTAAGCACACTTGCTGCCGGAATGCTTTTCCTTGCCTTTTTTTTCCAGTATTCTGATATTGGGGGAAGCTAGATCAATATCCATCTGAACCACTCAATCTATTTTTACTCACAGTTTTCTCATGATTCTCTTGCACTGTGTGGGATTGAAATAGAAAAAAAAATAAATCTGGGTCCCAACCATATTCCAGCCAAACAAAGAAGTTCCACAAAATTCAAATTACTGTCACTTGCTAATGTAGGTCCTAAATTAAAAAAAAAGAGCTTGTCAGGGAAGTAATTATATACTAGAAGGTTTATTTATAGTCCACAGAAAATTTCCTCCTCTCAGGATGTAGCAAATGGAATACAAATATCATAGTTCATGGAATTACATGTAAAAGAGGACATTGGGTCCAAAAGCATAGAAAACAGTCATCAATGGTAATTGAATGGGATTACCTAAAATTACATTACTTCTGCCTTTGAAGAGAAGGAAAAATAACACTAAAGAAAATTTACAGTCATGCCTGCATATAGGATTCCTCAAATGCCTTGGGTTTAGACATAGCACTGCCCTTTCCATTTATTTTCATGTTTTATTTTAGGATTGCTGGTTGTGACAGTGCTTAAAATGAATGTAAGTGAAGATGTCAGTTGATATTAAAAGAAAATAACATACACTTTTGCAATTTAACCTTAGTAAAAGAAAGATGCAAGTTAAACTAACTTTTAAAGACATCTGACTTTCAATGCTGCTTTAGTGACACTTCACAGGCTTCAGAATTCTGTGATTTTTTTACAACTGTATGTAGGAGTGATGATTTGTTTTAATATGAACTCCCTTGCTGATGTATCTCAGTTTCTAAGTAGCATAAATAATACAATTCCTTGCAAACAAACAGAAGAACTGCATAAAAAACTCAAATTCCTAAGGGAAGGATACTGAAAGAAAAAACACTCCCAAGAGGAAGTCTTTTGCTTTTAACTGTAGACCTAATCCAAAGCCTGTTGAGGTCAGGTTTCTCTTATAAACAGCAGTGCCCCCTTAGTCCGTACTGTTATTGAAGCAGCTACTGGGGCAGTAATCTGAACTCAGGTCTGATGCTACAGGACAAAGTGTAGTGGCTACAAACTGAAAGACAGCAGATTTAGATTTGATATTAGGAAAAAAAATTCTTTACTCTGAGTGTGGTGAGGCCCTGAAACAGGCTGCCCAGAGAAGGTGTGGATGCCCCATCCCTGGAAGTTTTTAAGGTCAGATTTGATGGGGCTGTGACTAAATTATCTTTAAGGTCCCTTCCAACCCAAATCATTCTATGATTCAATTAATATTAGCGGTAATTAGAGAAAGACTACATTCAGAGAGAGAACCTCAGTGAAGTCCCTCTAAAATACCCATCAGACAATATATGTGAAATATATGTGTAAACTCAGAAGATGTTGTTCAGAATGTTACTAAAGTGGTGCCTCATCACAAATTGACCTAAAAGCACAGGTAGACTGCTGGGGTACTTAAGGACACACTGCTGCATCTGCTTCACCATGTACTTCTGCCTTTCACATCTACCTTGTCCACTCCTTCCAATCAGGATCACACATCCTTCTCCTGACTACGAACAACCTCTGAGAAGTATTTGATGCAAACTATTTTAAAAATGAACTACAGGACCTTAAAGACTCCAGCCTTCTATAGCAACTGCTCTGTAAATCAGTGCCAGTCAGTAGACCATACTGGAGAAAAAAGTACTGGGCCCATCCACATCGTTGGTTTAAATGAGCTAACAAATGCTCTCCTTTCAGAGCTGAGACCAATCTACCCATAGCTCACTGCAAAGCTGTGTTATGTTGTCCATATTGGATGTAACTGAGGTATCAATTACTCTTCTCAGGACACGCTGACATGCGCCGAGCTACTACGGAGCCTGGGGATGTTACTGTCAGTGCATAGAACAGACCCTGTGATTGTTGGACATGCTGCTTGTATCATCAAAAACCTCAGCCTTTCCAAAAACAGACAGGTAGGTACCCAACACTTTTTTTATCGAACTATACCCTGCAAGAGTTACAATTATGTTTCTGTGAAATCAGTGTTAAAAAAAATTATTTTTTCTGTGAATAATTAAACATATGCCCAGGATACTCTACACAAAATTTTATGTATAAATAAAAGGACCTGATGTGTTATAATGAAAGGATTTTTTCCTATTTTCTCAGTACAGTAATGCTAAAGAAAATAAGAAATATCTAATTTTTCCTGTAAGTGATGTAATTATCTAATTGAAATGACTGCATCATAGGCATAAAATGTTCTTCTAGGAAAGACATTTTATATTAATTAAAGAAACCACCTCGGAAAATCTGAGATTTGTTATAAACTGTCTTTATTTCCTAGCTCTCATACTTCAGCTGCCCTTGACTGTGAAATACAACCCAAGCTATCAATGTATATTTTGCTTGTTTGGCAAGATGCTAGCTGTGCCAAAACGTTATAAAGATTTCTGTTGCTGACTTTGCTTTAAAATCCATATGCACGGATGCACTTCCTTTCTCCTTCCCTTTTAAGAGTGCCTTGATCCAACAGTACCACTAGTAGCAGTTAATACTGGGAGTAAAAAAAAACCCTAAATCCTCCTTTCTGCTTTGGCCCACTTCAAGGTACTCAATTTTCAAGAATCAGTTCTTTTTTGTCCCTCTTTTTCCATGACCCAGTTACCACTAGTTCCAGAGATTTAAACTAGCCAGAAGGAAAGCTATAGGGTTTTTTTTTCACTTGTACTAAGATAAGAATTATATAAATTTCTAATAGTTGTGAAATCAAGTTTTTCAGGGATTTCCTCAAACCCAAGGCCCACAGTAAGAGTGGACCACAGTTTCAAAGTTTGACAAATATGGTAATTTTTTTAAAGTACTTTGATTTTGTGACTTTATTCTGCTATCAGGTGGGAGCTGGTTTACCTTCATAAAGCTTTATAATGTATAGATTATCTAGCTCTTGCTTCGTAAGTGAATACACAGACATAAGTGGGAGTGCCATGTTTCCAGGTCAATTCTAAGGAACATTCCCTAAAACACATATCAGTCCTTGGCACAAGAGTGAAAAAACAGTGTTGCTTTTATGCCAGCAGGACATGAACAGAGTGTGGGAGCTTGAAAGGCAGCAGTCTCAAGTCCATCTCCAATCACTAAAGCAGCAAGTTAGAAAACTTCAACATAAAATAAGCAAACACATACACAAAAAAAGATACTCCCTTTTGTTGATAGACACCTGAGCTCACTTACAGAGCTGTGATCAGTTTTCATTATTAAGATCTCCCAATAAGCTGATGATTTTGTGATTCAACTTCACTAGTCATCAGTCACCTCCTGGTAACTCATTCAGAACTCATTTCTTAGTCTTATATGCTTTTAATACAGGTTAGCACAGGCTAAGTCTCCTATCTGTTTTCAACTCTGTAAAATATATATCCCAGTACACAGACATGCTGTCCAACACCACTTTTGGCAGAACAGATTCAGCCTAAAAGACAAGGGCTAAACAAAAATGTTTAATTCGTGACATTTCTTTCCAGAAACAGAATTCACCTTTGCTAGTGAGACATCATCTCATATTTCTGCAGATCAGAACATTTCAGCATCAGATAGTTTTCAAAGACTTGGAGGCAAATAGGAAAAACTGAAAACCTTCGACACTTCCCAATTCTTTGCCCTGGAGCACTCTGCTTATTCACCTCTGCAGCAAGATGTAAGCCAATGACAGCTTAATACTAATGAAGTGAGGTAAAACAGGAAAGAGGTCAAGAAATTCTTTAAGCTTAGAATGATCTGTGGTCATGAGAACATGCCACAGACAGGGCAAGCTCTGCGAAAGACCTAAAATTAGGTGATGTCTGAACAAGCCAAGGCATTGCCACGTGTTTGTGGTAGGTCTGGGAGTAGACATTTCCATTATTGATAATTTAGCCCTTAGTATTGTTAGAGTACTTCTGAAATCCTCAGACACCACTAAGCCATAAAAGAAGTGCTAAACATGAACCTCTCTCCCTTGTTGCAGAGAATTCTGGAGAGCCGGTGCATTGAAGGTCTCCTGCAGACCATGCTTTCTACCGACACTCAAGAAGAATCCCTTTGTTATGTGACATCTTGCCTTGCCGAGCTTGCAAAGCACGGTAGGGAAGCAACCCCTCCATAAATGGCTTAAACAGAGAAGCATACATGTCCTTTATTAATTCTAGTAAGAGATGAAGCACAAGTACACATGCTGTATGCCCAAGTCTTTCAATTTAAATTCATTGTCAGTCTTGCCACAAGCTCCAAGAGCACTAGCAGGACACATGGACTCCATTGTCTATGCTTTCTTTCACTGAACTCCTTAAAATTTTTTACTCAAAATCTTTTGTGCTGAACGTTGCTGCTGTAGATGCTGTACATGCCTGTCTACTTCTATACGTAACATTTCCCAGTTTCTCGGGGTGAAATAATTTTACAACAGCAGAAACTAATATAAAAAAGGAAAACGACTAAAATGCAAAGTAGCATTTCGTCTTGAAATTTTTTTTGTATATGGATTTTATATGAGATCCCAAATTAGGACTCATGGAAGGTACAGCACTGCTCATGGCAGAAAGGATCAGTGTAAATTTTCCCTACATGCCACAGCACTAAATACTGACTGTCAAACAAGTCAACTCTTGTATTTGATGTATTGGCCATGCAACAGGCAACATGTCACATTTAATTTTGCAAGAGGTGCCCAGCAGCTGCTAGATAGACTGAACCTACTAGGCCAAGAACGGATCTCTTACATAAAGTGGTTGTTTCAGAACACAAAACTAATAAAATATGAATCAAATCCATGGCCCTATCTTACTGAGAGCATAACCTTCCAACCTGACCCCTTGTTACAACTTGTTACAAAAATACATAATTATTAACCAAGTTCAGCACTTCTTTTGTGTCTCCAGCTGCATGAATTATTCCCTATTTAGGCTGTATAATTTCTGGCAGACCTCTCACCCTCATTTCTTCGACACTGGAGTTTCTGTTCACAGGCTACTCTGTTATCTTTCTGATTTCTAGAAGAAGCCACACTACACATAGTCCAGTGGATGGATGAACCTTTGACAAAGTGCTTGGTGAGACTGGCTGGCCAACTGGAACATACTGAGTCATCCTTTCAAGCTGCCTCCATCATCCAGCACATGATAGGTCACGGTAACTGTCACACAGGATTAACTGTGCTTTGAAAGATACTTACGGCTGTCTGGAGTAAAATTAGCTTTTTCCCAAAGGAGTTAACTGTCAGGCACCAAAAACCTTTAATGTTCCTGTAGCATCCCCCATCTGGTCTCTACAAATACATTAGCATAAAAGTGCCTACACTCTTGAAATAAAACAGTGCTTGAATGCATGAGGAAGTCCAGGGACGAAAGTGGACCATAGATAAAGGTCTGATTCAAAGGTCTTGGTTGCCTTCTTCGAACACTGCCATTCTGCAGGGCTAGACCATAGCCAATTCTGACCTTCTTAAAAACAACTTTAGTAGGAAGGTTGGAGACAGTTACATTCCAAAATTCTAGATTAACTCTGTTCTCTGACCAGCAAGAGAAAAATTCTTACTGAACCAAATCCTGCTGTTGTAATTCTAGACTAGGTTAATGGGAGCAGTGATGTGGCCTTTAAGAATGGCATCAAATTTTTTTAAGTTTCAGTGAGAGAGAATAAAAAGAGCATTACCTGTAGAAAACAAAGAGCCTTATGCTTAATATACATGTTCCATGCAGCTGAGAGAGCCTTTAGACTTGCAAGAAAAAGGTGTTCAGAAAATTCTAGCCATGTTCTATAGAAAGGCCTAGTTAAATTCTAGACCTTAGATGGGAGAAAAAGCATAATCCATAATGAGGCTTCAATAAGGGAAAATACAAATCTGCTTCATTTGTACCATCATGGATTTGCAACAGCGTAGACTCTCAGGTAGTGAACAGAGTCCAACAGCATGATCACTTCAGTATGACAGGCTAATCAGTCCATAAATCATCAGGCATCTTACACAAGGACCAGATTCCTAGCACAGCAACCCACTCAGCATTTTATTTACCTGAAGTATCATCAATACTGTCAGAAGCTGTAATACAGGGAAGTCCCTTGCCAGTCTTTGCAGTAACTTTGATTGTAGCTGAAGGTTATATGAGTCATTAATGATCTTATAAATGTTGTTACAAAAATCAGTTTTCAAAGTGTTTTAAAGTTTCATATTGATCTCCAGTACTTCTACTGTTTATGCAGAAAAAATGATGCTTTTATGGAAGCATCACATTGGAGAGATTCAAGCTTACCTTAAGAATTTTCTTACTCATCAAGAGATCCGGTTTCAGCAGCTGGGCATCGCTACATTCTGCAGACTACAAGAAGGTAAGTACTTCCTGCTGGGCTGAGGCCCCAGAATGCTCCCAGAGCCTGCCTGCACCTATCAGTGGCAAACAGGCAGTGCTTTGTAATAGAAATCAGAATCATGGATGTTGGCAAAGAACCTCTTAGACTGTTAGGTCCAACCACAGACAGTCCCAGGCAAACTTCTCTGAGGACTAGCTCTGCTCACTTAAGCAAATGGAATAATCTTAAGGGTAGCTGTTACCTCACCTGTTCTAAAGTAACTAGGAGTCTCTTATGATAAATGATAAAGGTGGGAAGGTTTTGTTTGTTTGCTTTAAAACTAAAGGCTTTCTGATCAGCAGCAAAACAGGACTTCAGGTACAGATGCTTTTATCCAATATGTTTGGCATGAGCAACCTGAAAATTTTTCAAAGATGAATTCAGTTTATTTCAATAAAGCAAGCAAATAAGCAAATGTCGTAATTAGCTGATACTAAAACTAGGAAGTCTCACATCTTTTTCATACTTTAAAGTCCATTCCTTAATATTTGGTTAGTTTTTTTATCTGTGAGTAAAAGTTGAGTACTGTTGAGAGTTACAATATAGTAATAAATGTATATAGCATATATCTTTACATACATAATTCCAGAGTCAAGGCCCTGCTATGTCTTGATATGAAGCTACTGCATAAGGCTGCATTTGGCAACTGAGATTTAAACATCTGGATCATGATAATGATAATGATCCAGAATGAATTTTTGTAGGGATGAAAACTGAATTTGTATCTGCTTTGTGTGGTAGAAGAATATTGTTCTGCCTTCTCTATACACTGTAGAAAGAACCATCAATCATATCTAACTTGAAAAATAAGCTTGCTAAGCATCTGTGTTAAAATACAGGGGAAAACAGCAGGTTGTCTAACACTTGTTATTTTCTCTTCAGATCCAGAATTTTCATTAGCATTCAGAAAAAGCCACATGGCCAAACTCCTTGAGCAAGTCCGTCAACAAACAGAAGAAACTCAAGAGCTCCTTAGGGCAGCTATTTGTCATGAAGACAGTTAATATTTAAGCCAAATGGCTTATGAAAACTTACCATATCAAGAGCCTGAACTTCCAGAAGAAACAACTATTTTCATTGGTCCTGCAGTTAAAGTTTTCCTGCTACATGCAGTTTCATCATACAGAAGAGATGTTCTGATAACAAGAATTGGAGCAGGTCAAACGACAATTCCTTAAACAGTTTGGCTGGCTGTTTTAAGTGTGCTTGAGGACATGACTATGATCCTTTTCAAATGAGATTTGGAAAACACACATTAGGCTTAGTTAATATTCCATAGTTTGCTTTTGGTTTCTTCACACACACACACACCCCCTTAAAAAACCCCAGCACTGTATTAATGAGGTTTTATTCATGTAACAGGCCAGTTCTGAAGAGGCTTCTCAAGTACACAGGTTACTCTGCATTCATCTTTTTTTCTGTTCCCTGCTCCATGTTCAGAGCACACTCCAAAGTCTTTAGAAAATAATTAACCCATTGTATAAAGGTATAGAAAACCACCAGTAGGGTATTCCAGGAAGTAACTGCTGAGGTACAATTCAGAAATTGCAAGAAATTTGTAAGAAGGCACTTGCAACAGGGAAAAAGTGAAACTATTTGGCAAAATTAGGAATTGTTCTTATATTTTGATATTGATACTTCATTTTAAAAGAAGTCAAAAAAAAGCAAAATATTTAAATTCAATTAAATTTCTTGTATTTTTCATGTATATACAGAATAGAGAACAACGTTCCCTTCCTTCTCCTCCAGAGGGAAAGAGGCTGTCTCATTAACCTTTTAGCCAATCAGAACAGTATTTTTCAGGAAAAAATATAGCATAGAGCTTTGAAATTATGAGGCACTGTTTTTTTTAATATAGGTTTCAATTTTTAAGAGGTTAGTAATCTAATAATGATAAAAAGAATAATTATTAGTAATCCAATTCCATTTTTGATCAATACACTTGGTTTTGAATACAAAAATCCTCCTGAAACTTCAAGGTGAACTAGCTGGAATACTGACATTCTGGAACCACTCTTACAGCAAGCATCTGCTTCCAGATAAGCAGTTTCTTGTGAAAATATTTTGGAAGTTTCCTGACTGTAGTAGTTTAACCCCAGCTGGCATCTCAGCCCTACATAGTTGCTCACTCACTCCCCCTAAAAGTGGGAGAACTCGTGGGTTGAGGTGAAGACAGTTCAACAGGGAAAGCAAAAGCACACACGCAAGCAAAGCAAAACAAGGAATTGTTGTGCTCTGCTTGCGTGCCCACTTCCCATGGGCTGGCAGCTGTTCAGCTGAGCTCCCTCATGGATAACAGTTACTTGGGAAGACACACACCAAAAATCCTCCCTTTCCCCCTCCTTCCCTCACCTTTCTAATGCTGAGCATGACACTGTAGGGTAGTAAATGTTCCTTGGGTCAGCTGGGATCAGCTGTCCCAGCTGTGTCTGCTCCCAACTTCTTGTGCACCTCCAGCCTGCTTGCTTGCTGGTGGGGTATTGTGAGAGGCTGACTCTGTGCAAGCCCTGCTCAGCAGTAACTAAAACATTCCTGTGGTATCGGTATCATCACTGTGTTCAGCACAAATCCAAAACACAGCACCCCCTTCTAGCTGCTGTGAGGAAAAAAGCTGCATGCTGTCTTTTGAGGTACTTTTGACCATGTTATAATTCTTATGTACATGTAGAGCTTTAGAGATGCTATTGGCTACAAACCTGGAATGAAAGTGAGAATAAAAAAATCATTCTGTCAATTAAGAGCTCAACATTGCATTTTAATGTGGTCCAAATCTCTAAGCTTAATTTTTGATGCTTCAGGGAATCATTTTTCATAATGATACCTTTTAATACATGCAAGCTCTTTCCAACACTGCTGTTTGTGAAAAAAAAAGAAAAAAACACCTAAAATCAACCAAAAACCACAATCAAAAGCCTCTTTGCAGTGCCATAAAATACCTGTTAAAGTGCAGGGCAGACAAACTTCAGATAAAGCAATATGGCATTTTCAATATTCATGTGTGACAGGAATTTTGTTTTAAAATCTCTTATGAAAAACCATGTGCTCAGCTTTCACCAGGTGGATTTAATGAAACATAGGACTGACTGAATGAGAGAGCTAGGAAGAAAATCCAAAAATCTCGGATTTTAGCCCACCTCTGTGCATAACTCTAGATCAGTTTCCAAGAAGAAAACCAGTGCAATATTAAGTAATGATAATAGAATCTGTCCTGTATCTGTATTCTTGGGTATTTGACTGCAAACGTTATTTTAAGGCCTTGGAAAGAAAGAAAATAACAAAACATTCTTCATCAGGAATAAGGAGATAAAAGACATGAAACAAGCAAAGCTAATGGTGGACAACGTACCAGTTGTGATGTACTGAACTAAATGTCATCCCTGTAAGCATTTATACTGTGCTGTTAAGATATGGGCAAGGAGCTGAGTCTTTCCAAAGCACACAGCTTGCCGCTGTGAAACACTCCATACCTTCAGAATAGCTGTCTGCAACTTCTACAATTGCTTGTTTTACCTCACTGAGTAGTTAAGCAGGGCCTCTGACAGTACAGGCAAAAAACCAGTTGCAACTGCAGGCAAAAGAGCTGGCCTTCATTCGATCCTTTGTTTCATTGTCAAGAACAATGCTCAACAGAAGAGAAACTATTTTGCCTCGCATTTAAAGAAAGAGGCTTAACCAGAAGACTTAAAAATTCAATACACAATCTTTTTTTTAATTGATACACTTAGTTCTATTCTCAATTTCTTAGTCTTTTATTTTGTATGTCAGGCCCATGAAACAGGAATTTCTCTCATTTGAAGCAAACTTGGATTGAGCATAATGATAAATTCTTTTTACTCGAGCCGCATTAAAAAAAAAATTCCAACCAAAAAACAAAGTACACACAAGAAATGAAGCAGGCCATTCACCTACACTGCAAACAGTGAAGCAAGCGTTCTGAAGTCTCACAAAAAGCAGATCAGCATAATTTATACCCGAGCCTAAATAGTTCAAAATCAATATAATTTAAACCTGAACCTAAATGAATCCTCAGACTTAAAGCTAAAGCCAAATCTTACTGGCTATTTCTTTACACTGTTTTTAGCTGCAAATGACTTTGTACTGACTTTCTTGTAAAGAAATCAGAAGAACCTGAAGCAAAGTTTTAGACAGACCAGGCATAGCAAGAAGAGTTTTCCATCAGAGATTGACTCCTGCTTCAACTATGCAAGAAAATGAAAATATAGTAGAAATAAATATTTCAAACAAGTTTTATTTGGTACTTACATGCTATATATAGTTTTAAAGAAAAACTACATATTTTGGACACTTCAAAATATTGTGGCTATGTACATGGAAAACTAGAAAGCAAGAAAGGAACTCAATTCATTTTACTGTATCACAAGTTACTATCGAAAGCATTCTGACTGAATGGCTGTTTTTTCCCTTCCATATACATTCTAGCAGATGAAGTCTCTTTCATTTCATTTCCATTGCCTTTATCTCATCTCCTCTATAAGATGAACACTTGGCAGAAGCAGAAATTTCTTCAAAAATTCTTCAGCTTTTGTCTCAGAGGATTTCTTCTGCTAGCACAGACTTTCTGCACAGTTTCCTAGAGGCCTTGCCCAGTGCTCACTTAAAGGCAAGTACAGAAGTCTTAATGGTACATTCTCTCTTAGCATGAGCTAAAACCCCATGAACCTCCATTTCCCCTAGCCAAGGATCTTCTCACTGACTTCAGAGAGCAATGCCTCAAGCCCTTGTTGATGCTTCAAACTCAAATACCTAGAGTGAGCTCTGCCTGCAACAGCATTGTTTAGCAAAGCACAAATATGTGCAAGATTTTACAGTACTGCACAACAACAACCAAAAGTGAAGGATGGAACAATGACAGTAGAAATCAGCATCAAACTGAAGAGAAAGCAACCTGCATTGCTCCTTTTATCACTCAAACTGCACTGCTTTATAAAAACAACACAATGACCTTTTCCATTTGCTCTGAAACGAGCAAACCCAAAAAATCCCCAAACCTGCATCATCCAAAATTCAAATATTTCAGGTTTCACACAGTCTTCAATAGTCTCATAAGGCAAAGTAAAAGTCTTCCATCATTGAGAACAGCAGCAGTTTACAGGACTCAGAACAAGGAATTTCCTGGTATGTGTGTGTGTGTGTGTATACGCATGTGTGTGCACATACACATACACATCTTCCATAGGTTTGTGAACATGGATGTAACTAAAAAAACAAAAATCAAGTTTGCAGTATCTTTTTACCACATTTGTCTAATTTATTCAATTAAATGATTTATTTCTGTACTGAGCAAAATTCATAAATACATAATCTAGGAGAACAATAGGTTTTCCTCTTGTCCATGAAAAAATAACTCTTTCAAATTTTCACATTTTAAAACCTGCCTTGTTTTGTGTTTTTAGAGAAAATGCAAGAAGATCATAGTGACATCTCAATTTACAGAATGTCCCTGTAGGAATTACATTTACAAGAACCTGATACAGAAGCCTATAGTTTGCCCCCATAATTAGAGTTCTCTGCAATAACATTTAAACCAATAGGTTTAAATAAAACACCCCATTAACTCTACTTGTAGAGCAACGAGGCATTTATTTTTCAAGTATTAGAACCACAAAGTGTAAAAGATTTTTTTGCCAATTTTACAATTATGCCTTTTAAACCAACACCCACCTTTTTTTTAGAAAAGCAAAAAAGAATCAGTCCCACCACCCAAATCAGCCTATTACTTTCAGATTCCAGTGTCTGGTGTGTTAAGGAATGCAGAAATATCCATTTACTAACAAAGAAACGTTGGAAATAGCCATATTAAGTAACGCACGTGAAGCATGATTTTTCTAGTGATGAAAGCTATTAGAAAGGTGATCCAAGTCTATTCCCCTCATTTCTTCTGCTGGTTTTACTAAAGTCCTTCCAAAAAAGATATTCAAGAAATCCTTAAAAAACTGCAGATTAAAAATAAAACACTCCTTCATAGCATGGAAGAAACTCCACTGACTGCAGAGATGCTCATATCACCTTTGGTTCTTCAGAAGAAACAATCAGATCACTTCTACAACAGAAGGTAACAAAAACGACAGGTCAGAGTGGCAATTCTTACTTCAAAATGTTACATACTTGTGCAACTATTTTACTGTAAGATGATTTTCCTTACATTCTCTGGCCATGGAAAAATAATGTCCAATTTAATTAGCTAAATTAGTATTTGTTTACCTAACATCCTTGAAAAGCTGTGATATCATTCAGAAAATTAGTGTACCGCAAACCATCCTTCAAATACTAATGCCTGCAAGAACTCGGTGAGGAAAGCACATCCAGAATTTTACAAAGTAGTTAGATACCAGTTCCACTTCTTCACGGGCATGTCAAATACTGCACTTGCAAGACTGGAACCTGATTGCTGATCATAAGCTCAGAACAGCAGCTGTCACCACTTCTGTTTGGAAGCACAGGGCAAACCTTTCCAAGCAACCACAAATGGCATAAAGTAAAGCATAACTGAGAAGCCTTCATTCAAGAAAAAATAAGGCCTCAACATAACTTGCACCACATCTACATGCGCTTGGCATGCATACCTTTATGAAGAAGAGATATGCTTCTTTCCTCAAATAATGTGGGCTTTAAAAATGCTTAAATTAGTCAACTTATATTGAGAGCTCTAGAACTGCTGTCCATTAAAACACATTACATGTGTTAATAAACCACAGCAAACCTACCTGCTGTTTGATGTGTTTGAACATTATCTACCTGAGGCAAAAGAGTCCCCTTATCTTCAAAGGCTATAATTGGATTCAAAGGAATTTCAGTACTATTGCTTCCATCATTGTTCATGGCATCCAGCCGGGATGGTTTAGAACCAATAGGCAGGTTTATGATTTCTTCAAAGTTATCATTCTGCGTAGACATTCCATTTTCATTTGCGTTTTTCTCTGGATTGAGATTGCTGAAAGGGAAGCATAGATATTTGCTCAGATACTTCATCTAGAACAGAAATTTAGTCCTCCTCAAAGCAATATTACAAATGGAAGAAAAGTCTGCATCAATCTCAAGCACTCTTAGCCAGTAAAAACAAAACTGTGCTTCTACCACAGTAGAAAAACTGGTTTTGCAGCCAAATACTAGGTGTGCCTTCTCTCAAATACACAGAATAGTGGTTACGTTGACGATGATGCCCAGAACTACAGAGGACTACATGGACACTGCAGTCTGAGAAGCACCTGCAATGGGAAGCAGGAAGGAAACCCCTGCAGCAGTACCATTGCTTTCTGGAGCTACCCACCTAATACAACTTACTGCCACTAACATGTTTTTTCATATCTCATAACCTTTGTTGTACCCTTCCTCTTATTGCAAATCAATGTAATTGCCCTTAGATAAGATCATTGTCATTTTTATTATTTCTTGGTCCACCTCCTGCCAGCAGTTCTGAAGCAGTGTCTTTTATGTGTCACTTGCCCAGAGAAAAAAATTCCCTTACCAATGTAATGGTCCTTTCAGTCCCTCCTCCCTACAAGTTCTTAGGGTTTATTTCCAAGGCACCACACAGATCCATATTCCTCCCACTGACAATGCCCAAACCATAAGAACGCTCTTCCAGCACACCTCACATCAATCTTCATTTTCCTTTTCCATGTCCCACTTGACAGAGATGCTTTATGAGCAAGCTCTTGCACATTGCCCCCACTCAAGAGCAGCACAAGCACACACTCGGGAATTATACATACTCTCCTGAGATGACACATGCTCATGTCTCACAGTCTTGCTCCTTCCCACCCAACCCTTTTATTAGGTGCTGAATTGTCAAATTTTTCTGACTCCGCAGATGGCGTGTGTTATCTTGCCAAAGGGGCAAAATTAAGGTGCTGCTTTAGTGAACAGGATGACAGTAATGGAACCATAAGCTTCTTGAGAAAGAGTAAGTACCCAAGCAACACTCTCGAAATCTCATGATCTTTCACAAGTTCTTCTTAAGGCCCTCAACAGTTAGATTCTGACAATCTCGGGTACCTTTTCCAACCACATCACAACTGTTCAGGTTGTTTGGAAATGTCTCAGCCACAAAAGGCTCAGATGCAATTTTCCTAGATTGAAACTAGGCTATCAATTTCCTCAGGCCATTTCTCAGCAGGTGGCTTGGTTTCACAGGCTAATTTTCTCCTGGCAGTACATTACTAGTCTTACAAAACCTCCTGCTTGCAATTGGCATATGGTATATTTTCATTTGCTGGCATCTTTGTGTGCCCAACTCTGCAAAAACAATTAAAGAATTGTTTTACAGTACTTCCCAAGAGACAGAAAATAATTATTGCTCTTTTGAAAATGGCAACACTTTATCCAAAGCCCAGATTTCCTGTAAGAACTACATGCTGGAGTTCACATCAAGTCCTTCCCAGTTTTACAAACCATCGCCAGTTCTTTTTCAGAAAGACATTCTCCTTTTTTATCTGTGGATATGCTGAGCAAATTTCAAAGTAAAAAATATGTTTCACTGCATTGAGTTTGAGAGGAGACACAGAAACCTTGCTGGCTGCCTGGGAGAGGTCATAGGTCTCATCATTCTTTTGTGCCAGAGATCCACATCTGTAAGATGAGGAGCAGAATCTGCAAAATGCTTTAAGATTATTAAAACCTGCTCTGTAATGTACAGTTTTTAGGTATATTCCCTATAAGGTATCCTATTACTTATTTTATTCCCATCTATTGCCAAGAACCATACCAGAGGTAGGATAAGATTCACAATTTGATGAACTGGGTGAGAAAGATGTGTGAGGAGAGCAACTGCTCATTCATATAAATTAAAAAGCACAGTAGTTCAACAAGTATGGGTGCAATGAAGAAGCCTTGTGCTTCTGCAAACAATTTTTCTACCCAAATGATCAGCTAATTTCATGGATAAATAGTTCTTCATATTTCATATTTATTTGTCATTGCACTGCCAGTACTACACACTGGAGTTAGACCAGGACTTGTTCAGACTTGAATGATGTCTTTTGAGACAGAGGAGTCTCTACAATCAAATGCAGGCATGGAAGAGGAATTATTATATATTATGCTATAAAATCTTCTAGATTCTATGCTGCTTGCTCCACCAGGTTAGTAGGGGAGCACATATAGACAAAACAAAGGGGTAAATGGAACAGTTGAATTAATTTCCACTGGACATCTTAGAGGCCACAAGCTCAAAAGGAGATTAGATAAATTCCTAGGAGATTGGTATACCCTCCAGCTTCTGATAATTAGCAGCTTAGGGACTACTTGAGCCTATGGTTGCATTTGCACCACAGTGCTTAGTAACCCTACATTGACCACAGGATCTCCTAGTAATCACCTTTTTTATCCTTTACACTGTGCTAAAGGCCACTAAAGAAAAGAATGCCTCCCTCCCCAAAAAAAAAGAAAGAAGAGGATTTTTGATGTGCTACAGCTTCTTACTGTCTTATGTTACATTCTTAGTGTTGTCTCATGTCTCAGTGTCCAATGCAACGCCAGAGATATCCTTCTCAGGCATACAACACTGCAGAAGGAACTGGATAATTTTGGATTTGGTATTCTATCTTATTCCATAAATGTGTTTGTAGCATGAAGCTTATGTAATAGAAAAAAAAATCGTTGCTGAAGTTATTCAGAGTGCATTTCCAAACATAACAGTTTTGCAAGCCCCTAAAAGACATCTCCAAGGTAGCTGAAAAGCATCTCTGCAGCGTCATATTTTGATCTGGACACTAGAAGATGCTGAGAAAAAATTCGCCAGTTTAATTAAAGGAACAGGAATATCCAAAAAGTTAAATATTATTGAAAATTTCATCTGACATAGATAATTTTAGCCAAAGCTCTGTGTAGACATAGGCTGTAATTAAAGAATTTAAAGAGAGTAAAAAAGAAGGCCAGAATCCAGTATGTCTGTTTCTGATAATGCATGAAAAATTAATAAAATAAAAAATAAAATAGTGATTTTCAGGTCTTTTAAAAAATGCCAAAATATTTCTACATTTCCACATATTTCCATATTCCACATCTGCCATTTCTGATCTGAAAGACAATACCACTCACTTCATTTATTGACAGGATTTTTGCAGAGGAGTCATAGAGAGACATTAATAGCAAAATGGACCTCAGATTTCTGGATGACTTAAATTTTTCATCCGTGGAGACAAAAGCACTGACACCAGACAGCAATGAGGAGCTTTCTTTTCCAGGACAAGACATTAAGGCAATCACTCAGACCCACTGTATATTTCTAAAAACTGGTTATTTAATCTACACAGACTCAGCTCCCTGCATCTAGGATGGAGACACAGATGAGGTGAAATGCACTCATTGAGGTGTTTTGCATTGCGTTGCAAGTGTTTATACAACACATCACAGAAAAAAGGCAGTACAGAATAAGTATCATAAGGAAAACATTGGCAACACAAACTATTGTACTGAAATAACCTTCTAAGAAGTAGCAGACGTTATCTAACTTGGGCAAAGAATTAGAAAATGGAGTACAAGCAAAAATCTGCAAGTGTGCTATGGGTCAGGCAGCTGTAGGGTTATCCAACTCAAATGCTGTCATTTAAGTTCAATCGTGAGTCTTCTCACCACAGACTTACAGGTTAGCTATAAGGCCAATACCTGCCCCCTTTCACAATACTATTCACTACTCTTCATTAGCATTTGAGCATGAAATTATTTAACCAAATTTACTTGTGGAGAAGACACTCAGAGCATGCACAGGCAACAAAATCAGAACCTTTGCAGCACCACTTAAAGCTACCATACCACAAAAATAATGTTCATGTTTAGTTACTCATTAGAACTCAGAAGACTACGGAAAAAGAAACTCTTTCTATTAACTGAAAATTTATGACACATCTGTTTGAAAACCTTGAGTGCTAACATGGTGAAACAGCTCAATTCACAAGCAAATATATGGGGTTTTTTTCTTTCACAATATTAAGTGAAAAAGCTTTAGGACTGAAAAAAATTGATTACTGTTCATTTGTTTAAAACACAGGAGTAGAAATACCAATAAAAACTTGTAGGAACTATTAGGTGGGTAGATGATCGCACCAATCTATCATCTGCAGAAATGTCTATCAGTGAAACTAATAATTGTTGACAACAGATATAGGGTAAATAATGCTGCAGATCACAGCATTTTCATTAGGGTTTATGAAGATCAATTGTGTTGGAAAGCAAATGCCGTTTCTGCAAAACAACATCTGTATTGCTGATCAAATAGCCCCAGAGAATAGTGAAATATTGAAATCCATTGTCTTCTCTCTACTAGAATTTTTTAAGTTTTCTTCAGTCGTTTTGTACTTCTGACCATGGAAGCAGGTATGTTATTTCCAATTGAATCCCAGCCACAGAGCTGATGCAGGATGGAAGACATAATGGGAAGGAAGAGGTATGAAGGCTCAGCACAGTAAGCAGTCAGGCAATTTCCTATTATGCACCAGAGTAGCACTCCATATCCTCACACAAACATCAAGTAGCTTTCTGAGTCATCCTATCTTCAGCACTACCAGTGCAAGGGACAGAGCATCTCCATTGTCTGGGGACTAACTCACCTACAGATGTTCTGACCTCAACTACAGCTGCCAGTCCCACTCAAACAAAAGGCTGCCTTAGGAAGACCCTTCTTCTTCACTTACTCCTTTTGCTCATAAAAGAACATGCCATAAGTCCCTCTGGTAACACCTTTTTAAGTTCTGGTCAGAAACCTCAGCTATCTTGCTCTTAAAATATGATGAAGTCTTCTGCAGACCAAAGCCAAATCTTGCTTGGGGCTGGAGTGAGGTGCTTACACAAGAGACAATCTTCACCCACTGCTCTTGTGTATGTGCCACCCTATCAGATATATCTGGATGCCAAACAACCACAGACACAAGATGCAGTAGTAGTGGTGTTGGCATCTGTGGCTTTTACAATGTGATAAAATCTAGGGACAGGCTTTGCCTTCCCAGTCACTCTGGATGTACCTCTGAAGCACAGAGTCCCTCCACATCCCAACCTGGCATACCAGTTTTCCCTTATGCACACTTAAACACACTTTCTACTTTTGTTCTTCAATCTCATTTATTCATTCTTCACTGTGGGCATTCTGAGGTCCCTTCCACACAGATTATGATGCTAGAGGACAGTACTTATTACTGTGGCACATTTTATATTTTAAATATCAAGGTGCTTGTAAGGCTGGGAGTGATTAACATTTAATAGCTGCCCAAGACAATTATCAGGCAGATCTATGCAGCTCATTCAATGCAGCTCAGTGCTCAGTGTCACTGACAGAACTTCTCTCAGCAGGAGCATCCTTGAAGCACGACAGCAGGCTAAGATCCCCCAGGCATATGGAGGGATCGAGAGAGGGCAAATTCCTCCTTCAATTAGTGCCAATCACACCCTGAAGCATATTGTCCATTACAGACTGCATGATGGCTTCCCATATTCAAGTTTTTCCATGCATATTCTGGCATTACCTGCATAAAACATGAAAGGGCTACGGGATTATTTGGCTTTCTGCATTCCTAAAATTAAGTTAACTGACAGCTCATGCTTATGTAACAGATGTCACTTGGTTCAACACTGAGGTTTCAAGCATTTCAATGATTTCTCAAAGTCTGACTGACATGCTTCATGGCTACAGAGCTCCCAATGCTAAATATCTGCCTGTCCAAATTCTCCTTATAGAGAACAAATGTGGGGGTTTTTTTAAATGCATAGCCAAAGTGACAAGTTCTATATCTCACACAAGGGACATATCTATAGCAAAACTTGCTAATACTTCAGGCAGTTCAGAAATCAAAACATCTAGGCTGAAGGCACAGTATTCATTATTCCAATTAAAAAAATTAGCAAACCCAGAGTGGATTTTATGAAGCTTAATTCATAGAGAGGAACAGTAAAAATTTGCCATTTCCATTAAGTTTCTAATCAATGTAATAATTGCTGGCAAACCACATTGTTACAAACACAGCAAAGAACACGCTGGGGTTTTTTAAAATTCTTCCCTATCACTAAGCAAAAATAGGTTACTGCTAAGGGAAAGATGATAAAGTTCTTTTCTGAACACAGGAAAAGATAAATAAGAAGGAAACAGAAAACAAGATTGAACAGCTGCCTCTTATTTAGTTAATGAACAAATGAATCTGAATATAATTTATTACTCTAGTAATCCTCATTCTCCAAACACCCTCCCTGATACTTGGCAATGCTCTTACCTGTCCACGTTTACAGGGGGTTGATGCGAAACAATCACACGCGTGCAGTGGGCAGTGGGTGTCCCATTGTGTGGAGATTGTGTTGCTTGCTGATGCTGAGGTCCTGCTGCAGGTTCCAAGGGAGATGCAGGACTGGTTGTGACTGGAGAGAGAACAGGTTTTCATAAATCCAAGCTGCAGCATCTACCTGCAGACTAGGGTAAAAAATTTTCTACCAAAGCCAGCACAGCCAAGGCAAGCTACAGGTTTAAAAAAATACAGTTCCCACACCCCTTCCTTCCCCTCTCCCTCCCCCCCCTCCCATCTCCTTTGTTGAGTTTTTGGGCAGACAAGCCATGTTTCAGGTCCAAAGTAAATGTCACAGATTCCAAAGCTATAGCTTTTCAAACAAGAATATACATTTTACAATTATATGCACAATTACAACACATAAACTGGGGGTCAAAATAGGGTGATATATGATAGAATATTATGCTGGTCATTTTTAAGTAAGAGAGAATGGAATATGAGAACACCGAGACATCACCACTTCCTACTCTGGTATTTCTTGGTTCCAGTAACCCAAAAGGAAATCGCGAGGAAAAAAATCTCCATTGTGAAGGATACTTCCTTCAACAAGTACCAAATCACTACTATAAAAAATTGCAGAAAGCAACAAAATTAGACTGCCAAACTTCTCATATGATAGATGTTATTGGCCTGCCTTTTGGTTTTCTTTTAAAGTACAACTACAGCCTTCTGCATTATGTCTGCAGCAACACTAATTCACATACAGGGCAGCGAAAGGAAGCAACTGCACCCCACCCATGTTAGCATCTGCTATAGTAATTGCAAAGACAATTCAGTATTCATAAGCTTGCACACATTTATCTCCATTACCCAAACCATCCTTCAGCTGTTCTGTTGCACTATACTCTAAATGCTTGGGCTGAAATCTTTTATATTGAGTGTCTTAGTTTCATTTTTGGCAAGTTTTTATATGGAAGATTCTCAATATAGAGGTTTCTATGCTTCTACAAATGGAATAACGGGAAAAGATAATTGCTTTAAAATTTAAAAGGAAAAGCAGAACAAAAAGTTGTTTGGCTTTGGAAATGCAGAGCAACCTCCTATTTTCAATCAGAGGCCAAACAACTGACAAAAAGGGGACGGATTTCTTTTCACTGTGTGATTTTGCCATTCCCAAAAAGACCTCCTCAGGTATTGCCACACAGTAAGACTTAAGAAAAAAATTAATAACCCACAGTTTGTGTATAGTCAGAGGTCTGTTAGAGAGCAATATAGAAACTCAGGTGGCTGGAATATGTCCGTTAATCCACACCTTTAAATTAATGTCATAGCTAGGTAATGCAAAGGCAAACAGTAGAGCAGCCCTGAGGGTGAGGGCAGTTTTCGCTTTATTCAGTCACTCAAGTAGCCCAGCCTTCCCTCAGGTCTGGGGAAATTAAGATCCAAAGTCTTCTCTGCCTTAGGAAACTGACTACTTGCCTTCTATCCGCAGAGGCAAAGCACTAGCCAAAGTTATGGAGCCAGTAATAATTTCAAGAATTATTTAAATATGTTTATAGCACCTTCAATAGCACCTGCAGACAAAGACAGCATCCCAGATGTGTTCTGTATTACTAGCTCACAAACTTTTTTTCCCAAGGAAATATATAAACTAATAGCTTCTAAACAAAGGTAATGAAATCTGTGTCAAAAGGTTTCCTGACAGTGATAATTATGGTGTTCGCTTTAAACACCAAGGAAAAAATCATCCATCAGTTAGATAGGCTTTCTCCCTTGTTACTCAACTCTAATACAAAGGAGAAAAAGATTAATGTAATTTAATATGTTACACTACAATAGGACAAGCCATTTGATAGCTTTACTTCAGTATCTTTAAATAGTGCTGACGCTTGGTGATTGTTAAATATTAGCTACATTTTTCTTCCTTATTATGAGAACTAAAGACTGATACAGAAGTTTATCTAAAACAAAATAGAATGACAGAGGAAATGGAATAGAAGAAAAGACTGAGAGTATGGCTGTGACACAAAAATTAAACTGTTGTAGTTGTTCAGTTTTGTTAAAAAAATAAAGACCAAGGGAATAAGGCAGCAGGTATGGAAGAAAGAAGTCACAGAGAGATGTTTAGAATTATAAACAGTTCATTTTTATGACTGAGAAGAAATAATCCTTTAAAAAAATGAAGTAAATCTGCAACAACCACATCTTAAGAATCTGTAGAATCAGTTTCTTTTGTGATCAAATCACAAAAAAAAATTGTTTCTTTTAATTTTATAAATAAACTCATTAAGCTACTTCCTCTTACTAAACACCAATGTGACAAAGCTGCTAAAACATTGGACTCATTTAGTAATGGCTAACCACCCATAAAGAAAGGCTAAATGATTAATGTCTGCTAAAATTTCAGTTATATCCCTCTTATGATCTTCTTTACTGCAATTAAGGTGTCAAGTTTCAGAACTATATCTCAAATCACTGTGCTTAGTAGGTATTCATTTACCTGTTGTGCTCGAGGCACAGTTAAACACAATACCTGCTTCTCCGGTAACATTTGCCTTGGATATATGTCCATTTTGCTGGTCATTTGGTTTCTACAAAGCAAGGACAATTTTTTTAATTAAAAATGTCACTAGGAAAAAAAATTCAATATTTACATGTTAAGTAGCAGTACTGACCTTATCTACAGCTTCTACACGCCTGGTTCTCTTCATGATCTCCTCAAGCCTCTACAATGAAATGTAAAGGGGTAAAATAATGTTTGCTGGCATTAATTTGAATATATGTCTTCCAAACTACAACTGCTTGTCATTTATCAGCCGTATCTGTTTATTGCAAAAAGCTGAACTCTTTTATAACTGTTGGCAACAATCCTTTTGCTGCCACATCAGGCCAATGAAGACTTCAGCCTTTCTGAGACTTCATTTATATCATGGCTAACTTCCTAAGGCTGAGGTGGAAGCAGACTGCTAAGGCGAAACCAATCACAGTTTCTCTGCATGTACTGAGTTACCTTCTTCCTTTCCAAGCGCTCTTGCTCTTCTCTTTGGAAATGCTTTTCACGTTCTAATCGAATCCGCTCTGCCTCTTCCCGTAGGCGAGCTTCCTCTTCTTTCTGTATTGATGGTAAAAGAAGTGAGAATAATTTACTATTTACAGACAGTTTTACACTGTCTGCTTAACCATGCATATCTACAACACCCTGAAAAGAGACTTTTGGAGTTTACAAGTCACCAAAAATCTTTTCAGACTTAACAGCACATTTCTTGAATAATCTCCATGTTTTGCATTGCATTAAGAGAATGTAACTAAACAATGAACATCATATTTGGTTCTGGGCCTGTTCTGGAGCACACCAGATGACAAATAAGGAATCCATTTCCTAGCCTCCATTTCAGCATCAAAAGAGCAGCAAGGGAAAGTATTAAACAGACTCATGTTTGGAGTGGGTTTTGAGAGTAAAACAAAAACAGTAGGATGTTTTGTTTGGCCAACAGGGGTAACTGTTTAACAAGAACAAACAGGTACATTTGCACTAACTTTCCATTCCTACTTTTTTTAATTAAACGCAAAACTTGACTGGAATACACTGTAGAGAGGCTGTGCTCCCAGACAGTGACAATATTGTATGGTGGAACTACTACAAAAGACAGTTTGTTACAGCTGTAACATCCAAAAAAGCCTTGGCGATGCTCTATCTCCGAGTGCTAAACCTCAGTTTAACTCTTTGCATCTAGACTTTCTATAACTGTTGCGACAAAGAATTCTCCGGTATAACACAATTCATCAAAATTCCCCAATACAACATCCATTGATTTTTTTTTCATCATGATTTATCAGGAATAGGAAAGGATTTGTTCTAAATGCATCTTAAAGGAAGTGGAAAAAACTCAACATAAAAATCAACTCCCTACCACATGCTCTTGTCAAGTAGAAATATCTTTACTCTTTGAACTGCTCTATGAACTCTGCTCCAACACTATCCACTTTATAGATAGCATTTAAATTTTAGATGTTGCTCTAATCTAGGTGCTGTGTAAGTGGCGCTGCTTCACCCATTTTGCTGCCAACCAGAGTAGTGTAGAAATTCCAAAAGGGGAGCATACTTGTTTCTGAATGCGCTCCATCTCTTCTTTTTCCTTCTGTTCTCTCTCTTCTGCCTGGCGGCGCAGCCGTTCTTCCTTTTCCCGCTCCTCCTCTGCATCCTTCCTTTTTTTTTCTGCTTCTTGTCTGCGAGCTTCTTCCTCTTCTCGTCGAGCTCTTTCTTCAGCTATCCTCTGTGACAGCTCCTCCTTCTTTTGCCTACAATCATTGAATAATCATAAGAAAAAAAAGTAATAAAAGGAGGGGGGAAAGCCAAACCACCTGATCCAGCACTACAGGACAAATGGATAAAGGGTGCACTTCTGTCTCTTTCTTAATTTTTTGTTCTGGTTCCTCTAAGAGGCACACATGAAGCTGTACAGCAAATAAAAAATTTTGTAAGGCAATACCAATATTTCTCCAGCATATGTCTGCCTGATCTATCAATCACATACTTTCTAAATCAGAAATAGTATAATTGACTAATACATTTTGCAAAATATTTCTTTCTGCAATTCCATATAATCGTATTTTAAAACAGTATGTAATTGTGGCATGCATCTTATGACAATGATTCCTTTTCAGAATGCCAAGTTGTTAAAGAGATCCAACAAATTCCAGAGACATTGCACCCTCTAGAAAAGTCCTCAACTTGTGCTGTAGCAATAGTCATTAAGTATCCAGAGGGGCTATTCATTTGCTAGTAGGAAGTGAGATGCAATGTCAATTACACTCCAAAACTGCTGGGGGCGTGTCTTTATTGTAAATGAGAAAACTGGTTTAAGTCACAGTGGCTGGACTATACATGGTAGAAATCTTACAGTTTTAAGTAAGGCATTGTGCCAATCACAAAGTTGAAAGCAGCCATGCAGAGTTCTCTAGCTGGAATAAACAAGTACAGCTTTGTTAATCTCTGAGGACGCAACGAATCACAAAAGCAAGGATCAGTTCTCCCCTCCTGTCCTATTTTAAAGCATTACTTGGAATAAGTCTTAATGTTAGAGATCTGCTTAGGTATTTATAACACCAGCTAAAAAACCCAACAGGAAAAATTTGTTTTCGGGGAGGAACTTGTGCTTCCTGTACTTCAGTGTTGTGCTTCATATATCACAATATAACACCAGAATACACACAAGAAGCTGCTAAAAATGTATCTTTGCCACTGGAGTGGTCTGGAATTACCTTTCAAGCTCTTCTCTCTCTCTCCTTTCTTGCTCCTCCCGTTCCCGCTGCTCACGGGCAAGGCGCCTCTTCTCAGCCAGCAGCCTTGTTGCTTCTTCAGGGTCAGTTGTACCTGCAGAGGTCTTCGGGGGTGCTGGGGGTGGAGAAAGACCTGGTGGAGCAGGAGGTAGGGATGGGCTAGCTGCTGAAACAGACAGGAAGGATAACTAGTTTGTACAGACCCAGTAGCCAAGACGTCATTCTCTTGAAAGGAACAGAAAGGACTTTCAAATACACTATAAAATATTTTCAAATTTATGTGGTTTTTAAATGATCCAGAGGAGGAAAACATTTCTAGATGCTAGAGGTTCATATACCTTAAGGGAAGTTTGCTTTCACAGGATATGTGAAAGCAGCTGCAGTTGAAAGGGTAAGTCAGCTTTTCTGTTAGAAGAATAAATGCTCAACAGGAGTTACACTGACTCAGCAAGTCCCTACCACCACATTTCTTAAGTTTGCAAAATTCTATTTAGATGGCAGAAATGAAACACTGTAAAATTATATTTTCTTCTGTCTGGTAGTTTACATCCGGAGAGCAGAGCTAGCTCTCTAGACTTTTTGGTGATAGGCCAGTCACTCGTAGTGACTTGGTGATCTCAAACATCATCTGTCTGAAGTGATCTGTACTAAGGTAGGACACCAGCTATCACTAATTTTGCAGCTACTTCAAACTGAGGCAAAGCATGGGATCAGAACACAGCTTCTTAATGAATTTTGCTGCTACTGGTGAACTATGGCTTGTGTTCAAATCTTAATAGTGTCTTCATATCAGTTCTTTATCCATGATCAGCCGTGTCCACTCAGCAGAGAGGACATTACAGGTTTTTCTCAAGTAAAAGACTAGTTCACATTTCTCTAAGTTTGCCTGGCCTTTTCTCTAGCACAGGTACCGACTTCCTCAACCACTCCTTTTCTCCTGACACCAGGGACCACTACAAACACACAAGCTAACTGAAGGAAGTATTCCCAGGGTAATCACATCTGGTAATGCAGACAAACATGAACAGGGAAATATTTGAACTGTCAATAAAATCAAATTCTGATCCTAGGAATATGCATGTAAAGCAAGTCATAAGGAACAGCCACGAGAAGGTTTTAAATCTATATACCTAACCATCCATTGGCATGTGATAGGATTTTCCTCACCTCATTAAAAACTTCCAAAGAGGTGTTTCCTCCCTGATTCTCCACCTCCTATAGCTTGTCATGTATACAAACATAAATTCAGCTGCCTTCTGTGCTGAATTCACATCTGTTGACTTCTCTGCTTTCCTCTTCTATCAACTAAAAACTACACAGGTCTTTCTATAACTGGTTCAGGGCTTTTACTTTGAATTCAAATGTAATTTAAATTTTAAATTACTACACCAGTAATTTAAAAAGTGCCAGGGCTTGTTCTCTAGCCCTGAGGTGAGCTGGCACAGTTTAGCACTAGAGCAATAGAGCACTATTTTCTCATTACTAAAACAGGTATTCAGTCCAACCCCTGAGGAGGAGTCTGGACCTGGGCTAACCTCCAAAATGTAGCTGGGAACTCAGAAAATTCTGAGATGTTCAAATATAAAAGGGTAGGTAATTTGACCAGGCTATATCTTGAGAGCCCTTTAAAGCCGTGCTCTTAGTAGTCCTTGGGGACGGAAGGTAAGAAAACCAGAGGCTGCAATTACAGCCTGAATCAGAAACATATTGGAGAGTCATTGTAATTGTTAAACAGTATAAATGACAGAGTTCCTGTAACTCAGCCCTTTTTAGTTTACTAACATGGGCCAAGGCAGGGCTGTCGCTTTGAAGGGAGCAGTTTTGTGCTGCTTGGGGCTCACTTCTTGCCTTAGGCACTGAAGTTGGCAGTGTTAACAAGTAGCTTTTTTAATGCACATCTGCCCTCCTGTCAGAAAAGATAACACCCAAAAGACCTTTAAAACTTCATTGTTTTTGTAAAGTTATGTGAGATTTGCAATTGCTAACTGCTGACCTCCTGGCTCCTATGACTACACAGACAGCAAGTAGCTGAGCCAGACCAGTTAAAGGGCAGTGCTGTAACTCTAACAAATAAGCTATATTCATTTGGAACACAGTCCTAGGAAAATCGGCAACATTCCTCTAGCCTCAAATGCTGTACTTGCACCTCTCTAGATTTTTTAATTCAACCAGTTTTGGCAGCTGAGGCCTCCATCTGCAGTACAAAGCCTGTCCTCTAATTTCACATGTAAAATGTAACCTCATGTGTAAAAGGTCTGAGGTTTCTGCCTTTGGTCCCAACCACCACCTCCTCTGGCTTTGGGAAAAGACATTCCATTTGAAGTGCTGCTCACCACTTTGACTATAGTATCCTTTTCTTTTGCTCACCTCCACTTTGTATTCTTATTTGTATTCTTTGCCATGAATACAATCTACTTCACCTTTGAAAACCTTTATCACTCATAACCTGTTTCAATACCAAGAGACCACGTCACAGATTTACTCAGCAAAGAAGCAGAATCTCTTCCTTCTGAGCTAAATTGTCAAACGAGCACGACAATGTTTTTCTGGTCTGCACGTTACACTGTGGAACTACAACTTGCAAACACTTGCAAAGTTATCCCAGTGGTATCCCTGAAAAGGAAGCTTTCTTCTTAAAAAGAAGCAGGGAAAAGATTACCAGAAGAGTAGTAAAAACCCATGCTAACACAGCAATTGTACCTCCTTAACATGCCCATGGCCGACAGACACACTCATTTATTATTATAGATCTCTAGCTTTTTTGAGGATTGCACCATGTGTGGTAGAACATGGGTATCAGACAGGAACTACCATAACAGAACTTATTAGAATGTAAGAAAACAATTCACATGAGGTTGTCTCACAGAACAAGCCCCAGCAACACCTGTTGTAATTAAGCGCAGGAATAGTAATGCTTAAAACTGTTGTCTGAAGGACAGTCACAGGCGATTCTACAAAATTTGAGTTCTGAATCCTAAGTGACCCAGCTTGTGTATGCTGGTGGTCACAATGGACTTTCTATCCCATCTGCAAGAGACAGTTTACAATAGACTAAAATGTCTGCCAGAGCACACCTCCTTTTTTTTCATTTTTGGATTTACCTTTTGCCCTTTCTACACGTTACGATCATTATTTTATTTTTTTGTGCACATCCTTTTCTGCCCTGCTCCTTTTCAGGCATGGTAGGGTTTGGTGTGGGTTTTTAGTTTGTTTGTTTGTTGGACAATTATTTTTTGTTAGCAAGTTGTTTTCCCTGAAAAATTCTGCCTATTCTTCTTTACATTCCACTTTATTCTGCTAATCTTTTCTGTGGTAAGGTCCTCTTGCAATAGTATAGGTAAGTTAACAGTGTTAGCAGCACAACTGTACCGACTGTCTAGCAGAGCCAGGCATTCTCACTACTCACACTACCTTATGTGGTGGCTTCCTGTCCCATTAGTATTCAAATCTTTATTATTCTACTTAAACAGTTTGTAAAGAAGCTGTGTTATGATATGGTGGACAAAATTCCAGCCCAAAAGGGCAGAGAAGAGGCCTGTGAAGCCACACTGTGAGGCAGCTCTGTGTGTTGTCTTGACATAGAAGCAGGAGGGCTTCGATCTGTTTGCAGTTTCCTCACGACATACGCATGCAGGAGCGGTCAGAAGAATTTAATTGACATTTGACAGAAAACTACTGAAACCAACATTCTTTCAGAGGAAGGGAAGAAAGAACATAAGAGATTTCTAACACATCCCTTTACCCAAAGGAGGATCGCTCCTTACCTTGAGTGAGCTCTGCCTGGACAGCAAGTTGTTCCTGACTTGCAGATTCTCCAGCACCTGCTGAAGTTCCTTTACTCTCTTCTGTCTTCTCCTCTTCGGCCTTTTCAGCCTCCTTTTCTGGCCTTTTCTTCTCACCCTCTGGTTTGACATCTTTTTTGACTGGCCGGATGTTGCCAGGAGAAGGAGGACGTGTCTGAGCAGAGGAAATTTTGGAGGAACCAGGTGGGGAAGTTATCTGCTTGGGTGTGCCGGGCAAAAAAGGCAAAGACTTTGACGCACGCCTGTGTAATCAAAGAGTGACAATGCTGGTTTCCACCTATATATCACTTCAACAACCACTGTAGCTAAAAATAAAACCATCTCTCTGTTTCTCTATCAAGCAGGAACTGCTGGCACAACTGATTTCTTTTCAAGCAAAATGCCTCTTTGCAGCTCCCCAGATCTGTGAGCACTAGGCCCAGGCAGGAGGAAAGAAAAAGCATTTTCCTCCCCACTTCCCCTTCCCCAGAGCAGCAGCAATATTTTTTTTCTAGTAGGACTGTCTTTCCTTTGTTGCAGAGAGAAAACATGTACATCACCAAATAAGTTTGCACTGTTTCACATTTAATTAATAGAACATCTCCAGCTAAACATGTACTTGACTTACCAAACTGGAGAGGGAGCTGGTGATCTAGCTTTGGGGTTGAAAGTGAAATGACCTCCTTTAAAGTTGGCTGAGAAGCTGGATGACAAATGGTCTCTCTCCTTTTCTTTTTTGTCAGTCTATAGTTCAGCAAACAAAAAGACAAAGTCAAGCCAGAGTTCACACAGCTAAAGAAAGCAAAGGAAGCTCAGTTAAGGATGAGGAGTTGGAGGCTGAGAAAAAAGCTATGCTGACTCAGTAGTTTCTACAGCTTGTTTAACAAGTTCATTAATATAGCTCCTGTAATCTGACACCATCTTTGTCAGTAAACATGCATTTGACAACAAGAATACTTTTTAATCATTCTCTGCAGTCGTAAGATGTAATGGGCTAATTTGCAGAGTCTTATTTTTATACAGTCAAAAAGTTACCTTTTATAGTTTGATCTTTGTTGATTGCCACAGTGAACATTCCACTACTTCCCATAAACTCAGGATTTCATTTGAAGAAAGAGCAAAACAAACTCCCCCTGCACTTGGCTCACAGTCACAGTCTTCCTATATAGCACAAGCTTTTTGTGTTTATGCTTACATTTGAACACCACAGATGTCCTCAAATCTCTCAAATGTGCTATCCTATTCTTTTTTTCTTGGATGACTTTGCAGTTCATACTTTTATGCCATTGGTTCTTATACATGGTAGTGATTTCCTTTTTTATTTATTTTTAAAAAATAAAATCCTAGTTGGAGAAACATTTCTGTTACAGCTCTGTTATTAAGAGAATTACTGCTTTAAAGGAATATATCAGAATTAAGGCATCTAAGTATTTCCCCTATTTCAGTATAAATGAAAAACTTTTTGGCTTTGGAAAAAGGAGCTCAGACTCTGGGAGTCTGAAGAATGGGAATCCTGGAGAGTACACTGAGCTGCCACTCAGCCAACATGATGCAGAGGCTGCTACTCACCACCTTAGCTGGGGCTTAAACACAATCCCTGCAGCAGATGCACCATGATGCTTTACAGCATTACTAGAGAGCTCTGCAATGCTCATCCCCTGAACTGAAAACCAGGTTAACAAATGGAAAAGACTGAAAACAATTACATGAGCACACCATGTGCTGTGTTATCACAGCATACACAAAGAAAGCAAATACGTTACAATGAACAAGATTTTTGGCTTGCAAGCATTAACCCTTTATTAGTACTGAAAGAAGAGCATCAGGAAATATTTCTTAGTATCAATAAAGTAAAAAGTTGAGTTCCTACAGAAGTTTGCAGAAGAATAAGAGATTCTCCACACAATACAAGCTACTGAAAACAGCTCTTAACTGACACATTTTATTAACAACATTTTTACACATCATCTCCTCCACCAAAGAGTAACAATCTTTCTTTCTAATCTAGGAAAAAAAAAAAAAGCCAAACTTCAAAGCACTTGCAATGAGAAAGACTCAAGAGAAAGAGGCATTAAACCAAAAGCCCTGGAGACTGCAATGTACTATGCACATGCTATGAAATTTCTCTACAGATACATCCCCATGCTATGCCTGAACTTAAACTTCAATATACTACTATCTGCCTGAAAGATTAAGTACTGGCTGTGATTTATGCCATTTTGATGAACACTGCTTCCAACAAGGATATCAATAACAGCACTGCCTCTTGACCTTTTTCCATCAGGCAGAAAAAAAATACAAGCACCTCTTACATAATCATTTGCAGAGATGACTTCAATTCTTCTCACACTTTAAACAAACTCAGGTTGTAGAGTACAAGGAAAAATATAACTGCTCAGGTTCAGCAAATTATATCTGAACTGGACTTGACTGCATTCTATTGGCTTGGAACACCGTCAACATTAATTCGTTCTGCCTGTATCACACTGTTCTGATTTTCCCTAAAAGCTCCTATCAGTCACAGTACGGCTTCCAAATCATTCAGAATGAATAGATGACACATGGAAAGCCTTGCTTACAAACCATACTCCAAAACCAACTTCTTCCTTCTCAATGAGGAAAAGTTTACTAACCTGGTCTCCCAAGAAAGTACAGATGAAATGATAGTGCTCTGAGTGCTTGTGTATAGACATGTGTGAGTGCATGCATCCCCCACTCTTTATTCTAGAGCCTCCACTGAATTTGCTAGAGGCCTCAGAAGACGTGAAATTCTGCAGGGTTTGTGAAAACAGGTTTTTAGGAAAAACAGGTTGCTCTCTGAGGAAAAAGCTGCAGCATCAGCTTGGACCTTAAAATGCAGCAAAGAATCCATTTGAGAAGAGGTCACACACGCTGTGACAACCTCTGTGCCTCATGAGAAGCTAAAGAATCTACTCTGCAAACATGGGTGTTTGGAAAACATAGGCGTTTTCCCACGTGGATTCTTTGGTGCATAATCAGGCCATGTCACCATGTAACATAGTACGTTTCAGTTACAATCCAGCCAACCACGACACAAACTGGAGGGGATGGGGATAGTGCAGAGGGGAGGAAGTATTCCTGCAGCTACTCCAGTCCTGACAAGCAATGTAATCAGGTGGTCATGGCATGAGACACTAAGCTCACATACAGTTGGCAGACTTACCCCTGCAAGGGACATTGTTGTTCTCCTACGTCCAACAGCATCAGTAGAAGCGTAAAGTTTTGCTCGGTCTCCTGGATTCCTACAGTTCATGGCCTTGTAGGACAGAGGACTGATGGGGCTGCAAGATGCTGAACGGGGACAAACGGGGATAACTACGGTGTTGGTTGGTTTTGTTATTTATTAGTTTTAATTACAGAGTAGCATTGGAGAATTGACAGAGGAAAGCCAGCAGGAACAGAAATAACCGAGAAAGACAGAAAAGAAAGAAGATATTAATACATAGAGAAATGACTAATTCTCAAGTCAGAACCATAATTTGATACATTAGCTTGACCACACATACAGTAATGATATAATTTCAGTAAGTGCTCATGCATTTTTCCATTTGTAAACTGATAATTTACTTAAAAAAATTAAGAAGCATGCCACAATACTGGGTAGTAAATAGTAAGGATATTTCCCTAGTAAATTTTTATACAACTGGTGGTTCTGAAAAAAGAGTGGAAACAATGGCTGGTCTGACTTATTAGCTTAGTATATTAGGATTGAAATGAGTTTCAGTTACATTTGGAACAGAAAGCAATAAAGCTAAAATCAAAGCGTCTATTAATTGCAATGGAAGTGAAGAAAAGTTAAAGGGGACATCCACACAAAGATCAAAACACATTAACAATACAAAACTTAGGAATCAATGAAATTGCTGTCTACAATTTTCAGCAAGCGATGTGTTTTTAAAAAAATCTTTTTTAGGAATATTTCAGCTCATCATATTTCATGATAATGCTAAAATAACAACTCACTCAAATACATTCTTGACAGCAAACTATTATACACATTAAAAAAACAGGCTGACAACAACAAATCAACTTGCAAGTTAGTATTTGACTAGCAAGGATGGCAGTTTTTGTTGGTTTGCACAAGAAAAAAGACTATTACCAGAAGATGTCCTGACAATAGAAGGTATCAGATATGCAATATTCTGAGTATATCTTCAAAGAGAATTGTAACACTGCAAACTGTATCATGGGGAACTTCTTGCAGCAAAGTGTTCCTGACTTTCTTTTAATTTAACTGAAGAAGGAAGGAGGTTGGGAAAAACTATGTTATTACTGCATAGTTTTATTTGTCTGCTCCTGTTTGTCTCTCTTGGTCATTTAACAGAGTTTTAGCATAACTATAATACATCATGTTACTTGAAAAAAATAGGGCTTCTATATGGTATGTTCTTTTTTTTTTTTTCCCAAGTAAGAGAAATTTACACCTTCGGTTTCCTTGGTAAAAACAAACCAAACCCAACATTTCTTGCCTGTAGATCCCTCTCTGAGCAGACTTGAAAGAATGCAGCTCCCCATACAGTTAATTCTTCCAGTCTTACCACAGTACAGCTGCTGTTACAGGAAGAGCTCATAGAATTAACAGTACTAATGCTGCAAATTATCCTGCACCAAGAGATGAATATTAGGAATAAAGAGGGTCTCATGTAAGTGTTACCGCAATGGTACCCATGCTTCCCTTATAGTTTATAGGGATTTATGTTTAATGAGGTATTATGGCTAACAAAAACAAGCAAGGAACAAGAAAACAGGGATTTTTGTCTGTGTTTGTATTTTGCTTGAGGTTATCTAAACCTATAGGAGGCGGTGGCATAATATATGTATTACACGGCTTATAATTTATAGGGTTTCTGCTCTGTGATTCAACTCCCTGTCTGCATGCCGATTATCTGAAGTTACCACCAAGGATGACATCGCAAGTATTAAAAGACAAGCAGTTCAGTTTCATTTCCGATGTTGCCAAACAATGCTTTAGGAAGCAATCCTAATTCATGTACTAACAGGCTTACATCTATTCTGAAGAGCTTTTTGAGAGCTATTTAAAAAACCTTTTTGTTTAGGAGGATTTGTTTTGAAAAGGATCCAGACATACACTTATGCTGGATGTCTCTAATAACTCACTTAAAATTTAAGGACATGAATTTATATTTAATTTGGTTTGGATTTTTGCATTGTAATTTATCTTTACAGCCAAAGGGCAGGGTAATTTTCTAGGGAATAATGGCAGGCTGGGATGAGTGGAGTACTCACAGCACAGCTGTGATACATTGCCATCACCTGATCATTAATCTCCAGGAAGCATCCTGCGTGAAGGGGATGCAGTTATTGCTCCCTAGAATAATACCTGGAACACAATGAGCAGATGGATTATTCTTCTGGATGGTATAGTTCCAGTTAGCATAGGGAAGGCATTTCAGGGAATTGCCTCAGACTGGTGTCTGACAAATCAGTCTTACCTGACATTTGTAGTCTTTCTCAATATTCCATTCAGTTTAGAGCTTATTGTGCACTATAAACAATGGTAGTCCAAAAAAATTTCATTCTTGCTCCAGTAAAGTAACCACTTACAAAATTAAGGCACTACCTTCTCAAATATTCCATAATGAAAAGCTGAATTTCTGGCATCCTCCTTGGTAGATGACATTAAATACTAATTTAAGAAGCTATTGTTTGTGAAGAATGAAAAGGAATTTTGTACTTGTTAATTCCACTATTTGCAGAACATTATCTACGTTTTTGCTCCTACAGCACTACCCTTGTGGAAACATACTGCAGCCTAATTAGTTATAAGAGTTCTTAAGTGAAAGCTTCTTTAAGAGTAATCTTGGCAGATCTCTATTCCTTCTTACCTTCTACGTTCTTTAATTAGAATAAAAAGCCTGTTGACATTAGAAAAGAAAGACCTGCCTAGACTTATGCATTCAGCACGTGCAGCAATACGTTATTGTAACAGTAAAGTCCCCAGTGGATGATTATAAAACATCCTATGATAAAAGAACAGGCAGCTGTCATCTGTCTAAAATACATGATAAGCAAATATGCCCTGGTTGTCTTCGGAATAGTTTTGCCTGGGCTTTCAATTACCACCCAGCAATATCATCACATTTCTGCACGTTAGTTTTCTCTTCAGTAAGTACATCAGGGAGCTGTTCTGGGATTGGCAGAGAACTTTAAAATTACTGTAGCCTGACTCAACCTGCACATTTAACCTCACATGTATTAAATGCACAGTAACTAGGGCCTGTCTCTATACAAGTCAAACTTGTTCCATGTGGGAAGTGCCCTGGTAGAGGGTGAAACTCCTTTGCAGCAAGCAGCTCACAGCCTTAGCAGTGGATGTGCTGAATCAGCTCTTTACAGCATCATGTGCACTTCCCTAAACAGCCATGGACAGCATAATGTTATTGCCCTGCATCTTTGTATTCATTTATTGCATTGATGAAGAGGAAAAAGACATCAAGAAAGAGGTATTAGGAGAAAGAGAAAGAGGCATAGCAAACAAGTGTACAAACAAGCTCTCATGCTGTCATGTAAACTAGTCGTAGATATTCAACCTCATTCTGGGATGCTACCATACACTCATAATTAGATCAGTGACTTTACAACATTCGGCAGGGAATCTGGAAAAATAAGTGTCTGAGACATGAAGCCTCCGTTCTTATAGGATTACCTGCATCTCCAGACAATGCAGCTGTGCTTTTACTTCGGGCCAGGAATGAGTGAGTGGGCGTCAAGAGCCTGCTAACGATGCTGCTCTCCCATGGACTGAGCTGAAGACGACGAGCTGAACATGCACCATACAAGCAAGATGTTAGAACAAACGCTTCACAAATAATTACATGCTGCCAGAGTATTAGTACTGTTTCCTCACTACTACATACCATGAAAGTTTTGAATCTGTCCTTCAGAGATCAAAAGCCTACAGTCGTTCAGCGTTTTGCATTATACTATGACACCATTTGAACAGAATTCATATAAAAACACATATATCTGAAGATTAAATTTGTGTTACTGCCAGTGGCACGATGCCAAATTGTTATCAAATTGATACTGATACTTTGCACATCCATCACATTATTAGTATTAGGAATGATAGGATAAGTTCCCTAGTGGAACAGTTACCACTCTTAAATATACACTTCAACAGAGATGCTTGTGTGAAAATCTCTTTCTACACATAAGACATATAGTTTCCTAGTTATATTAAAATAGCTTCCAAATTCTGCTAGTCTAGCTGGAAAAAAATAAAGCAGGTTGCTTACAACTATACAGAGAATTGTGTCAGAGGTTTTATCAAAGCATTGCAAAAGGACAATGCCTCAACTGCTCATCAGCTACAGTTGCCTCAGTAATACATGAAGCCACAGAATACAGTAAACATATGTGATGATTAATTCTCTATTAAAAGAACCTACTTTTCATGGAGAACAGTAAACCAGAGGAAACTTTTTGCATTGTTATTCTGTTTTGAAAATACCCTACACGTGGACCTGGATGCAATCATTCCCTTGCTTTGCTTTTCTCTGTTTTGCCTAGTGCAAATTTAGCTTATTAATATATTCCTTTTGTCTTGTAAAATTTCTTTACTTATTTTTTAAAATACTTTATAAACATTTATCATGGTGAAGCAGTAACCAACCAAAAGAGTCCTATAAATTATTTTCTGTTGAATTAAATATTTCCTTGATACTCTAATGCAAAAAACTGTCTTATAATGAGCATCACAAACCAAAATATTCAACTAGTTCCCAAAGCAGTTCATTATAGTAAGCTCACACTATAGCAATAATTTTGATGTTGCAAGTGAAATCAGGTCTCCTCACATTTCAGCATTCATTAAGCTTAGTTTGGTGTTTGCAGCAACAAAACTACAGCTTGAATTTATGAGGCTCAGTCTCTAAAACATTCATTGAAGTGACTGGTTGTAATGAACTTGACAGTAATTTGCATTTTTAAAGGTAGAGATCCATCACTTTTATTAGCCATAAACTCTGAATCTGTCTTTAATCTACTCCATGCTGAGCCCCATGAAAAGAGGGGCTGGTCTCAATCTCATCCTATGAAAATATAATTGTTTAATCTGCCCTCAGTGCTGTTTTGCACTTCTCAAATTGCTCCCCTAAATTCCGCTAACTCAATAAGGGGCATTATTATAGAAATATAGGACTTTGAAAACTCAGCAGGCTCTCAACATATCTGTCCTTTTACACAATGCACTACTGCCAGAGCTTTTTGTGATTAATGATACCATTCTGCAACGGTACAGATCATACAGACACACAAAATACCCTACAGAGACCTCCATTACAGCACACACATTATCATTAAGCTTCTAATTTAACAATGAAAAAAAAATCACAGAACTACCACTAAACTGGATGCAATAATGGCCAAGTCTTTGCTTCCTTTGCCTCCAGGCACCATGCAAAGTAGGATCACCATTTAAACCAAGACAACAGATTCATTTTTTGCAGTCTTTACTGGGCAAGACTTACATGTACGAGTCTGGATGAGTCTGGAGAGACTCTTCTACTGTAGCTTAACATAAAGATCATAGAATTTCATAAAGCAATCCCTGAAATTTTAGGCCAGTAAATCAGTACTATGTATACCATCCTTTTCTTGGAGTTCATCTTTACAGCTGCAAACAGTTGATAAGTAAATGTCACAATATAAATATAGCCCTGGTAAGGCCAGAAGTAGGCCCTACCTTACACATAAGGCCCCAGGGCACAGCTAAGAGATTGATGGTTCAGAACACAGATTTCCGTGTCTCACCTATCTCACGTTCCTGGCTCTAAAGCTGAGTGGGTTTTGATTATCTTTGCCCCCAACAAAAAGGAGCTTATAATCATATTGTGTACTGGAAGCAGTCATGTGTCTACAGCACTCACCTAAAGCACTGAAGCAGTGTTTGGGAGCAAGCTAGCTGAAATGCACAACAATGAGCTAAGAGAGACCAAGAAAAACTTCCTTCCCTATATAAGCAATAGGCCTGGTTCAGAGATGTCAAAATAGTTTTAGCCAGGACTTTGGAGTGAAGTCTCTCTGAATCTCTATAATAGGTTTAGATCAGAGTTCATTTAGATACACTTTGGCTTTCACATACTTGGCTTACACCTTGGTAATCACATACTGCATTTTCCAAATGCACATACCCCTGAAAGCATCATATTTGACACTTTCAACACATATTTTAACAGATATCAGCAACACCATTCACCTAGAACAGCCAAATAAACTTTTGCCCACCAAGTTCCAAGTATAAAAGTATTAACACCTAAATGCACTGAACAACTTCGGTTTGGTATTCAAACCATACTGGAGCAAACTGAGTACCAAACAAAGAGCATCCCAGAATAACAAGATCAGTTTTAAGACAATGAGGTAAGGGTCTTTTTCTCCTTGCTCTTTTTGTTTCTAATGCATTAGGGTGATGTTTTCAAGATTTAGTCTTTCAAATCATCTGACAGACAAGAGGAAGTGGTATTTTTTTCTTGTCATGCTGTCTTAAGCTATCACTCTTAGGGCTGTTTCATAGAACTATGGAATGTTTTTGGGTCAGAAAGGACCTTAAAGATCATCTAGTCCAAATTCTCTGCCATGGGCAAGGACACTTTCTACAAGAATAGGTTGCTCAAAGCCTCATCCAGCCTGGCCTTGAACGTTTCCAGGGATGGGGCATCCACAGCTTCTCTGTTCTTCTGTGTTGTCTCCACCAATTTAAAGATTTTCTTCCTAGTATCTAATCTAAACCTGTTCTCTTTCAGTTTGAAGCCATTACTCCTTGGACCTATCACTATATGCCCTTGTAAAAAGTCCCACTCAAGCTTTCTTGAAGAACTTTTAGGGTACTGGAATGTTGCTATAAAGTCTTCCTGGAGCCTTCTCTTCTCCAGGCTGGATAACCCCAACTTTCTCAGACTTTATTGCTCCTTGTTTCCACACAGGAAGCACAGTTGTGATAGGGTTGCTGGTACAAAAGCAAGTACCCCTACCCCCAGCTACAGGCAGGTTATTTTTAACAGATTGAAGATCTTTATAACCTAATTTATATCTAGAAAAACACACAAAGTCCCAGGGAGATGGCAAAAGTGAATTGATTGCAATCATCTGTATTTGTCTTCAGGATACATAACCTGAAAGTTGTCTTAGCAGCAGCAGAATAAATTGCAAGTAAGCAAACAGCAGCATCTGATTAGTTGTAGGAACAGATGGGAGGTAGGGATCTAACAGGCCTGATGATGACTACCACAAAGGAGACATTACATTGATTATCATTATCATTACATTGATAAATGTAATGTTTGCTTATACAGTGTCACAAATACAGTGATGAGTAGATGGAGGAAAACTGCTCTTCCAAAAGGAAACAATTCTGGAGTCCTTGAATGTCTTATAAAGGTTGCAGAAAAAGGTGATGCAGTGATTGAGACCATCATTTGCTTCAAAGAAAAATCACTGCAGAGGAGGAAAACAACTACGGTGCAAGTTTTGCAAAACTGAAAGTGTGTAACTCATACCTCATCTAAAGTACTATCCCCCTTGCTAAGCTCTCCTTAAACAGCACAATAACCAAAATTCATTGGTCAACAGCAATTTTCTTGACTTGAAGATGTGAGTTCATGTTTTGTTACAGCTTCAACTACTCACTAACTACACGCACATAAAAGCCCATTCTAGGTGCTTATTTGTTCAACTATGATAAAGAGCTATATAGCAATCCTATACTTAAAAAGGAATTAACCAGTCTTTTAGGCAATTCGTTAATGAAAACTTTTGTCTTTTGCTGTGCCAAAAAAGTAATACTGTCCTTCACATGATAGAAAGGTGCTGCTCAACAGATGACAAGTTCTTGTTGACAGCTATAAGCCAATTAGTGGGTAAGCTTATCATCCTCATCTCCAGTTCCGGGTTTGCAGGTAGGAGTATGTATTACAGACAAAGTGTGATTGGGTGCCCTCTGGAAGGTGAAATGGGGAGCAGGCAGTCAGAGCCTTTCTTTAAGCACCTGCCTTAAAAGTTTGAAGTCACTGAAGAGACTAGTGGCACTTCTCCGGATACATGGCTCAACTAGATTTAGGTATATGACTCTGCACAAGGAAGAGCATTTATAGCATTTGGATTTCCTTTCTGTCTGGGAAGGTCTGTCAGAGTCACAAGAGACTCCTGAAGAGTTCTGTGCTGTTTTATGAAAATGCCAAGCAAAGAATTACACAGATTTACACAGAATGCCTTGGTATTTTCACATATAGCCATCACTTTCATATCCCTTCTCTTTCCCCACCATTAGCCTGCCTAGTATTCAGTTTAACTTCTCCTGGATTTGAAATGGGTGCCAGAAGCTATAAGGGATTGGTTTACAGTCCATAAGAAACTATCCTTCATCCTTAATGCCTGCTGCTGTTCCCCTGCTCACATCATCAAGATCTTTCCTCAAAAAAGCATCCTTGGGCAAGGACCAGAAACCATCTGGAAAAAACATACACACCTGAAAAGCTAATAAAATTTAAAATTACTGGATTTCAATATTTAGATCAAGAAGTTATTGGTGTTTTGGAATAAGTTATTTCCTAATGTAATGTTGTATTTTCCACACATTATCAGACTCTACAACTAGGTTAGTGTTAGCCTGCTAGGATGAACCTGTCTCACCAAATCAACCAGATACAAATGTTCAAGCATGCACTTGGTCCTTGGTTAAGACACACAGATCAAACAGTTTTGCAACACAACAAAAATTCCACTCCAAAAATTGTTTTTTAAAACATACATTTTTCTGGACTCCAATGAGACAGAAATCATTCTCAGTAGAGGACAAAAAAATCCCTACCAAGTACTTTTCTGTAAAGCTCTTTGCACAAGTTACACAAGAGAGATTCTTTTACAAAACTTTTGAGCTCAATGCTTCAATCTCAAATCCTCAGAACAGAGGCAGCAATTCAGCTATGTTCATTTTTTGAAAGCTTGATGGTTTATTACTTTTGCACACTTGTAAACACCAAAAATTACACTGAAATGAAGCAATCTTTGAAAAGTAACTGGACACAGTCAATAAACAGACACTATGAAAAACACCCATACTTCTTTGTTAAAAGTAACCAGAAATGGTAATAAAATAACCAGAAATGGTAATAAAGTAACTGCTTGAAAGCTCCGTGCAGCATGTTCTTAGATATTCAAGAACTACTACTAAAAAAGAAAGGAAAACAAAACAATGACAAAATGGTCTAATGCAAATAAAAGATCACACATGATTGCATGCACTGTGGTGTGATGCATTCTATCAATAGTTGTACCTCATTTACTAAAAACCTGACAGAAGCACTGCTTTTATCATTTGCTAAAGTAGGTTTTTTTTAGGTAAGTTCTCTTGTTTTAAAAAGCAAGAATTTTTTGTTCTCACAGGAAAAAATGTTCAACCATTTACTTGTCACATTTGAAGTCTTTCCACTATCACTTAGATGAAGTACAGAAAATGACTTCAGAGCTTGTTTTATGTGCAAAGTAATACAACAGTATAGAACATTCTTTCTTGCTGCTCTTTTAGGTTTTTTATCCTCTTTGAAACTGTACCTCTGTCTGGAGAATTTAGTAATGTTGCAGATGAGGAGGAGAGCCGCTTGTTAATGACTGGATCAACATGTTTCGAAAGGTTCATTGTTGAAACAGACCGCCTGTCTCGATCTAAAATAAATGGAGATAATGCTAATTGACAGCTCACATGCAACACTGCAAGTTCCTAGCTTGCTAGTGGGAGGAGGAAAACATGACTAGGTCACTCCTGCTCTACCACAAGAACTATCAAAATAGAATGGATTTCTCAGAAAATGTTGCACAGGTGACTCAAAGACTGGGCACAAAACAATTCAAGCTTCAAATGTGTAAAATATTCTGTTCATTATCATTCAATGGTTTGTAATCTAATGATTTTCAATATTCTCAGAAAAACTTTGCTCATGTCTTACAATAGAAAGCTTCAAGGAAGAACCAAGATGCTTGGAAACTCAAAGTTATTCATTAAAAAAACCACCTTGGCACCTGAACAAAAGGTGCACCATTAGTAGGCAGATAATATCATGACAATGCAGTGCTGAAAGATTAAGGAAAAACCAGTGAAAAAAGAAAGGGAGGGTAAGCACAAAAGAAATTAAAAGATTTAGTTAAAAATCCCTGTTATGTATAAATGTTAAACTGCCCACCAGAGAGTAATTATCAATCTGCTGAGAATGAAGTTGTAGTGACTCAATCCAAAACAGCACATAGGTTAGCAGATGAAAAAAAATCAGTCTCTGTGGAAGGCACTTGCAATGCACACACTTGGCATATGCAGCACTAAAGATTTATAATCTGCTTAAGTTTCTCGGCATTTTAGAGCAGTATTACATCATTGCTTGCACAACTGCTGCAGTCAGCACCTGCACCCTAGTGAGGGGGTGAAGGATAATTCAAGAAGAGAGATTTGTGGGTGTATGTGTCACTAGGTTGCTAGCAATGGCAGAAGTGGAGGAACAAGCTGAACAGGCCAGCTATGTCCCTTCTGTTCCCTCCCTCTCTCAAACCCCCTCTTCAGAAATCAAACTGTATACCTCAGTTAAACATTCTCCATCGCAAATTTCAATTTGGAAATCTGACATTCGGAAGACACTGTGAGAGTCAATTCTGCTTTTGCTTACATTTTAGCATGTACTGATCCTCTGCACAACTCAGCAAAGCATTCAACCATGCTGAAATACAATGAGGCTTGACCATATGTTTAACTGCTCTGCTGATTCATATTCTGTGTGTGCAAAACTATGTCCACATACTCCTTTGGAAGCAGATACAAACTCAGGACACTGACACCATTAAGGATGATGTTGCTGAAATATGTGCCATTGTTTATTTATGACAAAGCACATCAACATTGTATTTACTTGTTCTGACCTAGTGGATTGAAGTATACTCAATGTGTACAAAAAAAATTAATAGAAACATAGTATATGAAAAATACCTCAAGTCTCCCCAGATTTATGAACTATATAGGATTCACCATAAGCGACTGGGATGAAGAAAGACTCTCTCTACTCCATGTGATTATTTGCTAACTTTGTCTAATGTCAGAATGATTGAGTGAGGGTATAGAACTGTCAGACTGGGTACTGGAAGGGGAATACAACTCAGAAATGGATTTTAAAATGAGATCTCTAAACGTTATAACTAAGAACAAGACCTCTGTAGGCTGGCCAGCTTATCCCACATCAACCTATTGGGTATATTGGAGAATGCTCTGTGTGATTCTTTACTGGAGACAGGATAGGACAGAACATTATTTCTGGGAATGGGATGAGGATTTTCATCTCATATCTAGTCTATCACTGAGAAACTATATAGTAAATCAGTACAGACTTTACATAAAGTTTCTACCTTTGTCAGAAAGGATGTACTGCATAAACTGGTCTTCTCAAGATGACAAATGACAGCATTAAAAACCACCTCTGCTATTTGGCATGCCAACCTTTCTCCTGTCAATGAACCTTATTTAAGTGAATGACATTCAGCATGAGGATTTGCACATAAGTGTTGGCAATAAGAATCCTATAAGCATAGAATAGGCCAGATGAAATCCATCGCCTAGAAAATTTCTGCTTTGTTTTAAAGAAAAAAAAAATTAAAACACCCACGAGCAACATAACAACTGTGTCTGTGTTCACGTGCAAAATAATTGTAAATCTTGTGTGTATGCAGTATGCCAAAAGGGTTTTAGATATTCAAATTGAGTCTCCTTGAATTCCAGCAGACAGAATATTACGCTTCATTTCAGTGAATTGTGCCAAATCTTTAGAGTCAGCCAGTAGAACTCCGCATAGTAAAAACAAATAATAATGAAAAAATCTGGTACTAACAACAGTTCTAATCTATGAGCATGATGTTAAGCATGCATTGCAACTACATGAGGGTGGTTTAGTTACTGATGATCTCATTTCCTGAGAACTAGCTAAGGGTAAAGGAATAAAAAAACCACAGCATTATGTACCAGGTTTTCTAGCACCACCCTGAGAATTGAAGTGGTGCTCCAGGACTGCTAAATCGAGAAAGGTGAATGATGATTCAAAAAAATAACCTAGGGACAGAATGCAAGACAATGATTTTTCACAGAAAAACAAAATCAAAATCAAATAAGCTGTACAGAGTTAAGCAAAAAAGTAACCATTAATGAAAACTGTTTATTGAACTTATACATGACAAAGATTTCAGAGCATTAGCATTCTTTTCTCAACTCTTTTCCTCCTTTTTCTTCCTTTTGAGGTTGAATAGGAAGAAAGGAACTTTAAGTATCACTTTCTGGTGAAAGAAATACAGGAAAAGTTCTCTTTTGGGGGGTTTGATTCATATTTAACAGGGCATATACACATTAATGACTGGCAGATTAAACTAGAGAAGATAATTGGGGAAAAATGCATATAGCTAAAATTCACTTAATTTGTGGATTTCTATCTCCCAAAATAGCTGTACAAGGCACAGATAGCTTATTATAAACAACAATTTTTCTTCATTGTGTCTATTTTAATCTCAGTATTTGGTCATTTCCACCAGACCTGCTTTTTGAGGCGTATAGCTAGCATTTGCCACAGTAGCTCATATGACAAGATTGACACAGCACAAGCACACCCACATATGCACACACCAAGAACAGCAAAGCAGCAGAAGCAAGAAGCTGTAGCAAGAGAGTTACATAATTAGTCAACTCCCAAAACAAGCCTTAGCTTTTGGTCAGATTTCTCCTTCTTATCTTTTTGCGACATCAGAATGTCAGAAACATGCCACTGCTAGCAAAAATAAGTTCAAGAGCAAAGAATTTAAACTAAAACACACTGAACCATCCTTCCTTTTAACAGAAACACAACAAATTCCAGTTATCTGGCAGGGCAAGGAAACTGGCCAGCAAACCTCTTTACCTGTGTTATTAATGCGGTTATGGAGGGCTCCTCCCCAGGACCACCTGTTTTGCTTTTGTTTTGGCTTCTGGCTTCTTTCAATTGTGCGACGTACAACAGCTTCATGTCGTTCCTTAAGTGCAATAGGATAACACACTTGGATACAACTGGGTTTTTAACTTCATCTTTTCGTCAAACTCTGCTACCCTCCATCCACACAGACAAAACCCAACAGGCATTTCTGAGCTGTGTTTAAGCTTATGTGCTGCCTACTAAGACACATATTAGGATGAAGCAGTAATTAAGCCATAAATAAGTTAGAATCTGAAAATTAACTGAAATTTCTGAGAGCTGCAGAACTACTGAGAAAAAACAGTGGCTCTGTTATGGCAGCCACTACACAAACACACACTAGTGTTAGTTCCCACCTACTAAATACTAGAACAGTGGGAGAAAGAGCAAACAAAAAACTTCAAAAGGATGAGCTGACTTTTATAGGATTACACTGCACGCCATATCCAGCTTAACTGAGACAACTCAACCAAGAGCGTATTTCATTACACACTCACTTTTTAAAAGGTTTCGTTATGGCAACTAGTATTTAGCTACCCTTATATTGAAGAATTAAAACATAACCATACAAACTTGTCCCATTTTGTGTTTTTCTGCATGAGTTTGTCCCATACAGTAACACAGGCATGCTCAGCTTCACTGCATTTGACTCCTAACAGGCACTTGAAGAAGCAGTACTTGTGCAAGTAAGGCTTAAAATCCTTTCACACACTGTCATACTGACCATGGCTCACATTGCTTTTCTTACATCAACTCTCAAAGAAAAAGTTTCGATAGTACTGTATCTTATGATAAAAGCAAGCTGAAAAATGTTTTCATTACATTCCTCCTCACCTTATCTTCTTCTAGTCTCTGCCTTCGCTTTTCCTCTACAGCAGCTCGCCTTCTCTCTTCCTTTAGTCTCTGCTCTTCTAGCTTCTTTCTGCGTTCCTCTAGATGTTTTTCATAATGCTGCCGGGCTCGTTCTTCTCTTTCTAACCAGATGGATTCTCTTGCAGCTGTGAGAAAAATCAGAAATAAAAGTATTAACATGCTATGTGCAACAAATTCTTGAAAACATTTTGAATCACCAAGCTAAATGGAAAAACTTTTGAACTAATTTTCTTCAGACAAACATACTATCCTAATCTCCCCTCATGTATTTAAATGACATGTGCCTTCACCACACGTTCATTTCACTTAATCCAAATTTACTTCTTGTGAATTACCACCAGTTAAATTATTTGAGCATATAGTTTCTGTGTGGAAGAAAGGATCTTTTGGTATTTAAAAATGGCTAAATACTTGAGACAGATGTATGTGAACAAACACCTGTTGTACGTGCCTTGATAATTCTCTGTAATATTTTACTGAAAAAAAAGAAAAACAATAAAAAGAAAGATATAACTATGACCACTTTCACCTTTACTGATCAATACAAATTTCTCATTATAGAAATGTCTGGGATGACAATTTCAGCGCCTGGACTGTTATCTGTACTAATGGATGGAAAAAATTAGCCCACCAAAGAAGCCAGTCTGCACACTCAGAACACGTTTCAGAAGAGCTAATCAAGAGAAATCAAGAACCACTACACAAGAAAAATTTTGCTCCCTATCAGGGTCTCAATTTTCATGAAGATATTATCTGAAACATGACCTCAAACCACAGTTCATAGGAAATCAAATCCATATGATGCTCTGAGTCCCTCCCCACTGTTGTATTGAAAGCTTTGAGTCCCAGAAATCTGTGTGTTCTAAAAAAATATGTTGTTTTTTCTAAAATCACAGGCATTTGATACTTCTGTATCTTTATGAACTGGTAGGTGGGAGTGCAGTAAGAAATGCACATGATGATCACAAGACAAGTGTCACTGAGAACCACATTAATACATTATAAAACTGTAACACAGCAGAAACAGGGAACCATGAAAACAGTGTCAAAAAGCCTTTCAATTTCTAAGACCTGCAATGTATGGAAGTTCTCTAAGTCTGAGACAGGTGTTTTGTGGTTTGGGGTTTTTTAAAATTAAATATAGGGGAAAAAAAAAAAAAGAAAAAGAGCCTATTTTAAAAATTGCATACTCTAGAACAGCAACTTCAGCCTTCAATTACAAGAGACATTTGTGGTGTTTGACACAACCACACGCCAAACCTAAATGTTTTCAGGTGTTCATAACAGACATTGCATTCACTTCTTATAATGCTAAGACTCATTGCTCTTCTGTACTTTCTTGCCTAGTCAATCAAATCCCACCTTACTCGTGGGATGACCCCCTCAATAAATAACTTAAATTCCCCTTTAAATCTTATGTACTTGCATACTCAATTTCATGGAAAATTTCTACCCTGAGCAGACTAGTTCACATTGCGGAGTTATCTCCCTTAAGGAAATCTCTCTCTACCATTTCATATGTCAAATATTTTGCTGAAAAAAACAGATAGCACGTTTAGCTTTTCTGTGGGATGCAAACTAGTGGAGATATTTATTGAGCAGCTCCAAACAACTGTAAGACACCCTCATGGTAAGAATGGTGAAAGCTCAGCAGGATGTTTGCAGGAAATTTAACAATAGTAGTTAGAACAACTACAGCAATAAGGAATGGTATAGTTGCTCAGATAATTACTAAAAATAGGTGTGAGAAGTGACACCTGCGACTGTGAAATGTTAATGCAAGACCCAGCAGAAGATTCACAGAAATCCCTTTCTCTATGCTAATTTAGTTAAAAGTGAGTTGAAGGAGAAATGTAAACTGCAGATTAAGGCAGAAAACAGCAAAATATGGCGTAAATCAGCTTCTAGGTCAACTAAAATCTGCAAAGGCTTCTTCTTTTACACTAAGCCTTACAGCATAATAAGATAGAGCCAGAACTGGTGTTCCAGATGCAAGGCTAATTTCTAAAGCAAAAATAGGCATCTGTTACCCCTTTCTTGGGCTCCAAGAGCTCACCAAAAGAATGGATGAGTAGAGACATGCCTCTCACTATGATCTACCTTTTTTCTGGAACTACATGATGCCTCATGATCATAGAATGGGCTAGGTTGGAAGGGACCATAGAGATATCTAGACCCAGCTCCCCTGCTGTGGACAGACACACCTTTCACTAGACCAGATTTCTCAGAGCTCCATGCAACCTGGCCCTGAACACCTTCAGAGATGGGGCATCCACAACTCCTCTGGGCAACCTATGATGCCATCTTTTTACTGCCAAGGCACAGAGAAGACTGAGCAAAGGGCTCCGTTCATCCCACCTTTTTCAACAATTTTGAGTTACATCCTCAACAGTTGAAGTGTAGTAAGCTATGTCACCTCTGAGGTACCATGCCTTCTTTTTGTCTTTGCCTTCTATTTAACAGTCTAACTTTGCTGCCCAATGCCTCAGGCAGAACCACTGTCAGCCTGTCAACGGAAAGGTAGTGATTTTTACAAAAGCTTGCTCTTCCTATTAGCTTCTACACAGTTGGGCTGAGGAATAATGTCAGCCCAAGAATAAGCAGTCACATCAGTGAATAGCACTGTTCTTTCCACCCCAAATGCCTTTATCTTGCTTTCTTCAGCAAATGAGGATAATGTACTCTAAAAGCAGCAACCCAGTTAATTTCAACAACTACTTCATTTAAAAAAAATTAAAAAATACTTGTTATCTTCAATACCATCTAAATACCACCTATAAACTGACAAAAGACATTTCTAAAATGCTTACACTTATAGGGAAAAAGAATAAAGAGTATCCTTAATCTTTGAATTTTGCACTGCAAACGTTCCATGGTAACTACTGCTTTCTCCAGAATCTTTGAATAAAAGAATGAAAATAATTGTTCATTTATGCTAGACTGCGGTTTTGTTAAATAACTGTTAAAAGGCCATTCCTGGAGGATATGGTATTACTCTCTCCTTCTGTTCTTTCCTTATAATTACTTCCTGTGAAACTTCTTCTCCTTGTTATCCTCTCCAGAATTGTGTCTTATTTAAGTCCACTATTTTGCTTAATTCCTGATGTTAAAAGGGTTTGTTTCACTTCTGCATATTGCACAGGTAAGATGCATATACACACAGAATTGATAATACTTCACCTTTCAAAGGGTATATGATTTTATGGGCTTATTTTATTCTGACATGCAAGCTGTAAAACTAGTCTCAATTTCCCATCTATTATTTGTCTGTAGATATCACAGAAATGGATTTTGAGGCAAAAAATAAAAAGAGGGAATCATTCACTATCCTCTTCTTAAAAGGCAATTGGGATTCTATTTCATTTATTGCATGTAAAATTTGTATACCTTATAAGCTTTAGCTTCCCTAATCAACCATTCAAGAGTCAAACTAGATTGTTCCCTTATGCGACATCATAGGTTTGCAGTCTAAGATCTACCTTCACATAGGAAATGCTCTAGACTCTGTATACAGAGCCCTGTGAACGTAGTGGTATAAATATGAATGAAAAAAAAAAAAGAAAAAAGAAAAACTCAACCAAAACAAACCAACCTACCACAAATTAAAAAAATGCACACACCCTGTTATGTAAACCCTGAACATACTAAGTAACCCAAAAAATGTAGTTGTTCAAAACTGGAATTCTATCAAACCATCTTCCAAAAGTTCTGAAGAATCCATTCTTTCTGAAAAGGCTAAGAGCATCTAAGAAGCATAATAGCATATATCTCATGGAAGTCCATCCAGTTGCAGAATGTTGTCTTTTACTTGACAGTCACTTATTTGCAGACTCTAATGACAAGTCACAGCTGTGAACCACAAGACTTCCTCAGATCCTGTGATCAACTGGCTCTTTCGTGCCTGGAATCTGCTAACAATGGCAACCCAGTACTTTGGTTGTCTACTGAAAATTAATAAATTAAGAAAAAAATAAAAACCCAACACCTTTCTTAACTCATGTCAATAGAATATTAATTTGTCTATAAAAGACATGGAAATTGATTGTTCTTTCTGTTACTATTCTAGATGGTTAGACCTTCTTGGGGCATTATTTGCAATGATTTCCACAGGCTTCAGCCATCATGCTGTTTAGAAAAAGTAATGAAAATCGAATATTTGAACTTTTAAGACTAAATTCGATCAGAGAAAGGCTGAAAACATTTTTATGGAAGAGAGTTAACTTTCAGGCACACCCTTTACCACTGGGAAGACAATCAGAATGCTGAATCTCTGGATAGAACACTAATCTTCAGCTTTCTACTCCTTAGAGAAGGGATGATAAAAATCACACTTTCATAATAAAGCAAGAGAGCTCAATAACAAACTCACATTAGTGAGTGATGGATTAGCTAAAGCAAATGGAAAGGTTTAGCTGGAATAAATTTTAACACAAAAATAGATCTGATTCAAAACAAATAAAAAACCTACCTCTTTCCATCAACATTAAGCTACAGGCAAAAGGCAGCAGAAAATATATACCCATCTGTTAACATAAGGAAGCTACTAATTTTATGCTTGAACCAAGTATTTAGCACGTACATGAAAGTATGATTTATGATACATCTGTTTACTGAAAAAAGTGTAATGCCTATTTTCATGAATTTAACTTTTTCCACAGATAGGGAAATAATCTTAGCTACTTTTAAATTTATTTTTCAAGTATCGATTTCTATATTTTTTCTAATTAGAAAGTTAAAGAAGAATATCTGCTTTGTTTTCACTGTTTCCTACTGTACTACTGACATTCTTCTGTGAATTTAAGGGCTCAGTTTTTGCCATCTACAATGTACAGTGACATAAGTTACTGTCCTTAGATATATGAGGATATATTCAGGAAAAATAATAAAAACAACACCTTTTTATTTCATTCTCATGTCTCTATTTATAAATTTGCAGCAGATTTTTTCCTGCTGCCCTAGACAGAAATTAGCAAATTGTATTTTAGGATAAAAATTCAAGTTTACTCAAGAGTTTAAAGTGTCTGCTCTAAGGTAAAAAAATTAGGGATATTAAGCTCTATTCTGGGTACAAAGGTGTGCTTCTGGAAGCACAGGAAGCTGTGTTTGATAGAGACACATACATTGAATGCCTTGCTGGTAAAAGGAATGAGCAGATCAGCCTGTAGGAAACTGAAGATACTGCTAAAAAGTCTGATCAACTTGAAAAAGCAGCTGATTTGCAGGATGTGAAAGGGGAAAATATCCAGTTTCATGATGGGTTCTCCAGAAACTGCTATGAGCTCTGCCTGAAGCTGCGCCAACACTGTACTCCAGTACAGGTATAGTCCAACAAAAAGATTTTTTTCTTGGGCCTGAGCCGTAAGAGCTTCATGATATTCCTCTCCCTTGTAACAACACACATTGCCTGAGAACATGCAAGAATCAATCAAAGAAAGCCTGGTCATCATTCAGGTAACACCTGCATGCTGAAAGCTTAAATGCCATAGGAACAATTACATTAAAACTGGAAAATACAAAGAAAAGTCACAGCCTGATCCTGCTTCTGTTTCAGTACTTAGTAAAATCAATACCTTGGAACACAGTCATGTGATACTAGGATAAAAAATCAGAGCATAAAAAAAGACTTAGAAATTGAGCCCTAAATATGCTGTTAATACCTTCTGCTTGTTTGCAAACTAGTAATTCTGGACTAGAATTAAGTCTGTGTTTCTGACACTTCTGAACTGAATAACAGAGCAAAAGAAAACAAGGTCAATCAAGAAAGAGACACTCCAGTATTAAGAGACACATAAGACTTGAAACCAATCAATTTTACGCTGGAATTAACTAATTTAATGTGGAAGATTTTAGCTGCAAACCATGCATGTTTCTTTTGTGGAAATAATGTTGTAGTTTCTTTCCCCAGTCACACACACACAGAGCCATTCTTTGCAGGCGTTTTAGGCTGTGAAGGAAAGGGGAGCATGCATTAAGTATCAAAGCCTTTATTTTCTGTTTATCAATGTGAAGCAGAAAATGTGTCCCCAGATCCTCTTTTACTGTCCCTTCTGTCCCTTCACTTTGGTCCTTTTCATACCAGTTTACTGCCAGATCAGTCTAGCACCATACTTCCTCAGTCTGCCTTATGCATCCTCCTCAGATGAACAGCTTACCTGAGCAAAGATCCTATAGTCTTTGTCAATCTTCCCAGCCTTTTTATTTCCTAACTTTATGGCACTGACCTCAGCAATAGCTTTCTGTCCTGACCACTCTTTCACCTTTCCTCACTGCCAGCTCTGCAGAGACTGTGATTGCCTTCTTGCTGCATTTGCACTAAAATGGATCAGTGATGCTTTAACCGTACCTAAAAATGGGGACATTACACAGAAGTGCCTGACTGAACAAATTAGGCGAACTTCAGAGCTGTAATTAAAGGTGAAGTTAATGTCAGATTCTCTAAGCCAACCTTTTCCCAGTATCCATGATCTGAGGGACATTCATCACAGAAGTTTTTAGAGTAGTCTTACTTAAAAATTGGTTTTTTATCTTATAGACTCTTTTGACACTAAGGTTCCCCAAAGAGATCCCCAAATTATTCATATGCTAAAGTCATCGATTCCCACTTTCTCTGGGGCTTCTTTCTATGGAAATGTTGGATAAAGTTCTGCCCTCAACCACCAGGGAAGAAAATACACCAGCATGAATTTACTTACAGAAGAAAATTTTATTAATTTTTATTAATGTGATATTCTGTCAATGGAGGAATCTTTATGATAACCAGAGCAATCACAGAATATTCTGAGTTGGAAGGGACCCACAGGGATCATCAAATCCAACTCTAGAGTGAGAACGGCCCATAGAGCGATCGAACCCACAACCTTGGTGTTATTGGCACCATATTCTAACCTACTGAGGTAATCTCAGGGTTAATATATGGATTCTTAAAAAAATTTTTTTAATGCTTATGAATTGTAAGTATTAAGAATTTAGTAAATCCAGCCAACTCAGACAACTTGAAACTCAGACATATTCTAAAAACTAAGGTTAGTAACTCTTCATTTAAGGAAGTGTGCTAAATCAGAAGGCACGATTACCATCTTTTGTTCCCAATGCCAGAAACTAAATGAGCCCTGTGTCCTTGTCAGGATCACAACTGTGATATAAAAAAGGTTCGTCTTCAAGCAGGATGTGTGGATAAAAAACACACAAATGTGAGATTTAAAATGCTTTTCTCAAGAATCAGGATTGAGATACTGCTAAGTAATAACAAAATTACAATTCCTCATCTTTGTTAGGCCACTACTGAAGGCTACCAGAATGAAACCCATTTTAAAATCCCAGTTACTTTTCCTGTTAAAAAATACATTTTGATTTTTCTTTCCAGTTGTGGAGGACCAGGTCTGTGCTAACAAATGGAACCAGAAACCAACTGGCATGGAATAAATTTCACCTGTGCTACTAAACTTCTACCCTCCAAAATGGCAACAGCATTTAGTCAACACATGAGGAAAAGCCCATAGGCTCCCCTCTGCCAATTCACAAACCTTGTCAGGGAATCAGCAAGCAGACAGCTAGTTGGCTGCAGACAAAACCCTGCCAGGATCCACCAGAACAGTTTAACAGCAAGAGCAATTAAGTTTTAGCACCACAGAATGCTCTTTAGCACCGTTTAATTTGGGAGTACAGATACAATCAATAGGGCAGTTAAGGGTGAAAAGGTAGTAGCTTTTAATAAAATTTTCCAGTCTGACCAGGCCATCTACCATGTTTGCCTTCACAAACAACTCAGTCCCAACATGTGTCTCACAGTTTTCAGTGCCAGAACACAGCTGGTCAGCCTGACACATGGAAAGGAGCTGTAGTGCCAAGCTGGAGCCAGAAACGTGACAGCTCTCTTTGCTGAGAATAGTCCCATTTGACATCTATCACCCTCACCTACCACTGCCTCTCTTGGGATTTCCACCCTGCACAACCCGAGAGGGTTGGTCTTACATAGAGAGATCTGATATTTGTATTTTAAAGGACAGATGTTAACTTTTATGCTAGGCACTGTAAGAAAGAGTGCTACTGGAAAGAGCACAAAAAGTTGATTACTAAAGAGCAAATGACAACACTGGAACCGTTATTTACAGAATCAAGTAAAGATCACCCTAATAATCCTTTAAAGGTCTGAATGCACATTCATAAATACACATTACCAAATGTGTATTTAGGAGAAAAAAAAAATTTAAGCAAAAAACCATGCAAAATTGATACAACTTTAGTAGTGGAAATGAACTACACAAAAAAAAAAGTCCAAGAATTCCTATTTTTAAAGTGCAGGGATGGCATTTCAAAAGCAATGCCACTCCTACAGTGGAGGAACTAAAAAAAAAAAATCATTCCTTCTTGACAGGATGATTTGTCAAAATAGCATGTGTCTGTATGTACCTTTTGTTATCTAAAGGAAGGTCCAAAACCAAACATGAAAATACTAGAGTGAAAGGGGCAGTTTTGTAGAAGCTTTTTTATTCTTTTCAATTAAGTGGCATAACATGATCTTCAAGAAACAGTAGATATAGACAGTCTTACCACACATACACTATATTTATCCAGATAACAAAAATGACAGCATCTTTCCTACTCTCTAAACTCTAATTAAGAGTTAGACACCCAAATGTGCCAAGTAGAATAAGACTGCAAATCCTCATGAGTGCAGAGCATACACTGACCCATTACACCACAGGGAAAGTCAAATCTTTCACAGCACAGTAGAACTTGAAAAAAACTAAACCTTGAGAGTAAACAAAAGGGGGAGAGAAAGGTCTCCAATCAACTCTCCTGTAACATCAGAATATTGCCCAATAAATAAGCATAGTCCTTATTAAACTGGCACTCCCCATGTTCTTGACAGAAGGGTCAAACAATTTTCTTGAAAAGATGGATAACATGACCTCCTGCAGTTCAAGTTGCTGACAGTACAAAACAATTACTATTAGCTCTACACTTACTGAACTGGACACTGTGTTTTGGGGTTTTTTTGAGGAGCAGAGAATAATTTTACTTGAGGTATGACTGAAATTTTCAACTTCTGCTTAAAAAGAAGTCTTTGCTAAACCTGACAGATCCCCTGAAGCAAAAGGAAAGGAATTACGTTTAAATCCAACTTAATTCTATTGAAAAAAAAAATTCCTTCCTTCAGTTTCTTTACTGTTGCATGGCTGATGTCCCAGTATTAACAAAATCCAACTCTATTTTTTAGAAAGACACATTTATATAACAACATTATACAACTTAATGCTTAAGAGAGAAAGCTTAGGAATTTCCTTGCTATGGTTCACATGACATAAGTGACCGATTATCTAGATTCTTCACTAAAAATAAAGTTGCATGCCATTGTAAAAATCATTGCTTTGCTGTATTGGAACATAAATCTCAAGAGACAGCTCCTAAATCATACTGTTAGCAGACAAATATACAGATGAAAGTACAATGCTACTTTCAATTTTCTTGTTAGTTCAAAATAATTCTTCATGCAAGAATACACAATACACTCATATATCATAGGGACTCTCTGCAGAACTCTCCTGCTTGGAAATGAAGGATTCCATGTCAACTTACAAAACCCCTTGATGTTGCTTTTGAAACATGTCACACAAAATAAGACATTTTTAAATAGAAGTCACGTCCCTCCAGTAACACATACTCATTTATCAATAGCTAGAAAAATCAGAGTTCAGGAAAATGTAAGGACTGCACTTAAGCACTGTTACTACACAAAGATCAAACCTGAAAAAAAGAATAAATTAATGACATGGAGCGGTCATCTACGAAAAATTAATTGAAATGGGTCAATAACATCCATTTACTCTGAAAACAGAAGAAACTAAGCCTACACATAACATCAACCTTAACTCGAGGAGCAGCTTTTCAGGGATTAGCAAACATCCTGTCATGTTACTCTTTCAGCAAGCTGAAACCAAAGCTTTCCTTTTCCCCTCCAAAACAACCCTAATGATTCATGCATGGCTACTGCAATGTTGTGAGGTGCTGTGAAAAAGGAAGGCTATAAATGCTACTGAGACTTAGGTGACAATAAATCATGGCTCTTCAGATTAGAAAAAGCAGTATAACACTGGCTGGAGTTATAATGTATTTTGATAAACTTTCAGAAGCTAGAAATTAGAAATAAAGATCTTCTGATTTCTCAAGTCATAAGAATTCATCATCTGAAGAAATCAAGGTGAACATGTTAAAAAGAGGAAATACTTGTGCTTCCCAGCCTCCCATTTGCCACAGAACTTTGTGGCAGCCAACATATAAATAATGTTTGGAAAGATACCAATTTGGCTTCATGTAATTCTTAGTTCTTTCATCGTCATACTCAGTATACTGCCCATCAGTAGGCACTTGCTAAGTAACCTTCACTATTCACTTGAACTGTGTTATACAAGCTCATACAGAAGTGACATAAGGTATTGAGCACATCTATTTGACACCCACTAAAGGTTTTTATCTGAAGAAAATACTCCAAGTTTATATAAAAAAAATTCAAACTATACATTGGCAACATGTTCCGCAGTTCTATTTTATGGCAATAAAGGATGCAGTCAACACACTAAGTAATATAAATTGGTAAAATATTCTAAAACTTAAAAATTCCATTTACATCAGTGAAGCTTCCTTGCATGATTTCAGAAATCGACCCATTTTTCATTTATATCTGTAAAATAGGTGAGCTATAGACCACTGATTAATCCCAAGATGTGCATGAATTAAAAGATCTACTTTAAAGACATGACACTGTATTTAGAATGACACTATTGTATATCTAGCACCATCATTTTCCTGAATGCTCCTAAAACTAAGCTGATAAAAGCACTGCATGCAAATTATAGTCCATTAAAAAACCCAACTAATAAAAAAAACCCAACAGAGCAGGCCTTACCTAGCTGTTTTTCTCGTTCTTCTCTCCGTTCTCTGGCGAGCCTTTGCCTGTCATCGACCTTTAGCACTGTTGGATGATCTACAAATGGAGGGAGGGGGAACATATTAGGCACACAGCATAAAATCAAATACTACCATAAAAAAACTTTTAGGGAAATGGCCATTAAACAATTCTAATTATTCTAATATCAAAATAGATCACATTTTCAGAAATCTGTCTTGTGAAAAAAAAAATAGAACAATTGATAATTAGAATGCATTCATAGTTTTTTTAAGATATAAAACACTCCCAAAGAATAGATCAAGGTTTAACTGTGAATACCCAGCAAGACTACTGCCTGTGAAAACTCAGGAATAAGTTGCGTTTTGTTTCCAAGCCTAAAACAACTTGACTGCTTGAGAGCATTCTGACAAAATACTGTCTTTTATTCCATAACCTGTCTCCAAAATGCATCCACAGGAAATTCCATTATAATAAAGCATCTTCTTCCCACCAATATTGCCTCAGGACAACCAGTAAGTCCTACTTCACAATGCTGAAGAACCAAGCAAAAACAGGTTGGATCAAAACACTGATTTGGCTGAAAAATTCTGCCGTAGTTCTGGCTGAGCCTCTGAAGGCAGCATTGTATTGACCTCAACAGATGTTTGTGTGCACATGTGTTAAAAACTCCGGCAAATGCATCGAAGGCAGTGTATGCATCACATGCATGGACTGGTATAATGCCAACAAAGTAAGATGACAGCTTCCTCAACTGCCCTCGTAGACTGAAAATTAGCTACATATCTTTAAGAATATCTGCAACTGGCCACTCAGATGACAGCAATAAGACTAAGGATAACATGAAAAATCTGCATCAGAGCCCAGGCTTGACTTTAAACATTCAGGCTTGGCTGGAAAAACATGACTTTCTCAATTATGTCTCTGCAAGACTGCAAAGTGCTGAACAGCTAGCATCCTACCTCCAGTCTCAGCAATGGAGCTGTTCCAAACAAAAGGAACAAAATTCAAGTTACCTCTTCATCTCAGCATGCTGCCAAAATTAATTTCCTACTTATCTTTAGCCTGTGCTGTTAAACCTGGAAAGATCTTGATTTTATGCTTTTTTTACTAGCACTGAAAAAGTCTGCTTTGAGTAAGATCATAAGTAAACAAAAAAACTTACAGGAAGATTAAAAATATTTCTGGGTATAAATAAATAGTCTGACTTATTTTAGTATTGATGAGAACACAGTTTTTCAGTATTTTAAGGCAAAGAGCTACCTAGCATACTGTCATCATGAAAGTGCACAAGACAACAGAGCCTTTTCACTATTTAGTGGGAATACAAAAGTAAGCAACTTGTAAAATCACGTAGAGTCGGTCTATTTGAGTCGGTCTATTTGAGTATAGGCTGCATACCTATGAAAAAAGTTACTAATAATCAATACAATAGTTCATAAAACTAGTTAAAGATAATTGCAAAAACAAATCTCTGAAGTGAGGATGTGCTAGACTAATTTTGAATAATTATTTTAATTAGACAGAGAAATCAATAATGAGCATTTCATACTCCAACAGAAGTTTCTGTACAAAGTTGACAGGATTTCTTAGATGAACCAGTTCACTGACATCTTCAGTTTAATTGCTCTTGAACTCTCATCAGAGGAAAAACTATCATGTCAACAACATCAGACTAAAGCCTCAACTCAAGGTGTTAACAGTGATGCAAAGTAACAGCTGCAAGGAGAAAAACAACTGCACAGTTGGCAGGAAGATCATTCAAATGCAACAGCCTCAATGAAAGGGGCAACAAGTGAGCAAGTCACAAGCAAAGACAAAGGTAATCCATTATTCAGTTACAGATCAAAACTTTAATGTTAGCTGAATAGCACACAGTTCTGCTATCTATGAAACCATGCCTTGCCATGCCATCACATGGATTTGTTCACTGTATGGTGTAGATTAACATTTGGCTGATGTTAAGAAGTGTGCTGACTTGGGTGCAGTGTCTTTAGCATGCAGACACAGGTCAAAAGGGTAATAATATTCTTTCTCTCTTGTGACTGGCACACGAGATTCACAAAACATGAATATCTGTAGCATGAGTAATTAATGCTTGTGGAATAATGCACATTCAATACGAATTCCCCTGGAAAACAAGGATTCCCTTCAAGGGCTGTCAGCAAAGTCCATGTAATATTGAGTTGACAGAAAATGATGAGACACTGGGGAATAATGTAAAAACCTGCTTCTTTCAGAATATCCTTCCAGTTGAGAGGGGTTTTTTTCCCCCTCTTTCTTGAGAAGAGAGACTTCCCTCTGAGGGAAAAGAAACAATTCTTCAAAGAGGCAGAAGGGTTACATGGACAGGCAAACTGAAAAGGTGTCCCCTAAGAATTCCTAATTATAAGCAATGGAAGGAATAAAATAAATGTTTAAAGCTGCCCTCTGCCACTTTGTTCGAAGATATCCAATTATTTTTTCTATATCACACACCTGATAGTGTTCACACACTAACAGCCCCTCTCCCAGCACCCCAGGATGTTAGAACAATCCTAAAGAATTCACATTAAGTTGCAGGCTATGCAGAGTGGAAGTAGGTCTTCAGTAACAAGCTATTTTGCATACATTTGGGACCACAAAGAGCAAAATCAATATTAGCACAAAGATGAGGATAACGCCTTTGTAGCAGATCATCATTGGATTTGCTCTGCCAGAAGCTGGAGCATGTTACTGGTGCAAACCTTACAGTGATAATCAAAATGTCTTTTCTAAGCCTTGAAAATGATCCTTCATAGTTTGCCTATTAGCCCAATCTCCAACAACTGCATTCTGAATCCAGATGATCTGCTGGCACCCAGAGTACACAGCATCAATAGTTTCAAATTGTGGCAAAACAGGAAAGTTCTCTAGGCCCGCTCCCCATTTGATTTCTCATGTCTCCACTCATTAACAAACCATCATGCAAATACTCGGGGGACTGGCATTTCTTCTTACTCAGCAGGAATACCAGGACAAACACACAAGGTACTTTGTGCTCTCTCTTAATCATATTCATCATTAGGCAGTAAGCTTTAAGTTACTGCACAAGGAGATGGGAAACATGTCAGTTACAACAAATCCTGCAATAATTTCTCATTTTTTATAAAAACAATTGATAACTGGGCATAACAAAGCCTCACAGACAACACTCCAGGAAGACCCACATGTTGCTGTAGAAGCTGCAGTTTGTTACGATGCAATAAGTGGAAACTCACTCCTGCTCAGCAACTTATTTCACTGCACTTACATAACAGGCATAGAATTAAGCATTTGTATGAGAGGGATGTTTGGAGGCCATAGTTAGGGGAAATTAATCTTGTACATCCTGCTGGAAGTTAAGCCTCTAAATTACATATGAAAACAGTATTTTTACTTAACAACACTTAAAAGTTCATTTTAATACACTAATATAGTTAATATTGAAAAGCTTAGAAGCCATGAACAGTATCTTCTATATAACTAATATTCCACAAACTCTTAAATACAGTTGATACTTGTAGAAATTAAGTTGCTAAATTAACAATTTTCCTATGTACTTAGCATATATGGCTAGTTTCTGTGGCTCATACTATCAGCTGCACTCAGTGTGGCTTCAAAAGTCAGACAACTGCAATTATTCCTTTCCATCTATAATCCTCTCAATCTCTTCTCACAAATGGCTGCTTCCCATCTGCCCTTGACTCCTAGGGCGCTAATTTCTTACACTAAAGAAACTAAAAGGTATATCAAGGGGAAAGCAATAGTCAGTTTGCATTTAAGTTCACTCTTACGAACTAACCCAGGGAAGAAAGAAATGTAAGCCACAGCAGTATCTGAAAAGATGCATTGCTTGGATCCCAAACTCTCTTCCCCTTTTCTAGCTCCCTTTGCACTGCCATGCACACATTCAAAGGTGCCTTAGATTCCCAATATTTTTTCTTTCTACAGACACCTTCCAGGCAATAACAACATTGTTTATAGTGACAGCTGTCACTCTTGCTGCAGACTGGTTTGTTCTTTAACTAAAACAGATTGACACAAAATTCATATGCAGTCTAAAGAAAAAACAACAAACCTAAAACAAACAAAAAACAAATCACCATCTCTCAGAAGCTCTCTCTGGAACACAGACTCTCCCCAGCTGGGTGCAGTTAAACAAACCTCAGATATATGCCTGTGCCTTCCCTCTGTCCAGCCCCAAGAATTTTGTGTTCCTTTCTACACACCAGCGTAGATGAAGGAGGAACACAGGAACAGCTAGGATGCTCTCTTGAGAAATGAAAACTGGATTAAATTATTGCACGATAAAGTGGGCATTGAACACTGTCCAACACCGAGAGCTCTGTTTTTGCTGTGAAAGTGGGTAATGTTATCTTTTCTCCTCTTTTCCCCACTGTCTTTCTGATTGAGAGCAGCTATGAATACTGCGCTTTGTGCAGGATCCAGTGCTGCCTGGCAGAGCACGTGAGTGTGATCTGAACACAGACAGCAGCGAGATTCCTTCCCTCTGGGGAGGCAGGCCAAAGGTACTCAGTTTGGGGATAGAGAAGAGTCTGCCTGTACAAAACAGTCACTGAGCTGCCAAGCTGTCAAGGAGTTGACAAGGGGATGCTTAACAGCATGCTCCATCCTCAGCAACCCAAACACCTATGCTTTCTAAGGCATCTGATCAAAATTATTATTAACTGCATATTTTAAGCCTGAGTACCTGAATTGCAGTACAAGCAGAATTCAGATATCTAAGTGGTCTCCTGGATCTTAGTCTTAAGCATGCAAGTGGAACAGACCCACAGCACCAAAGGACTACATTAAGCATTTTAGTACACAGATTTTCAACTGTGTAAGCGAATAGTGAATTAAATCCACACAACGTACCAATCGGGTGTGGTGAAGTAATGAGAAACATCTGCCCACTGCATAGAGTATATTATAGAATACAGCATGCTTTGTGGTAAATGAAGAAATGCCTCAATGGAAGAACATTTCTATAAAGCTGTAAATCTTTGCCTACAGCTGGTAATTCTCATTCAAGCACAGATACAAGTACAGTGGCTTCGTTGTCTTATCACACTTCCCAACCCGCATTCATAAAAAAATAAAAGTAGATTTTTCAAGTTTTGCTTCTTTGCAAACAATCACAGATTCTAACCCAACTAAATATGAACAGTCACTGATACTAGTTTTGACTGAAACAGTAAGAGAGGTACAGGAGCAACAAACTTCAGAAGTTCCAAAGCCAGCTGTTTTCCATTCACCATTGAGACAAACAGCCTTAAAACTTGGAGCATGTGGAGTGGCATACCTGGTTTAGTTCCGGTGTTGCTTTGTCCTGAAGTGACTTTCTTGTCTTGTGTTTCAGAACCTTCAGCTGCTAAACAAGGAAGAAAACAAAATATTAGTTAACCATTTTACTAAACAACAGCTTGTTCGCCTTATTATAATGCAACTTCAATATTGCTCAATTCCCTTAAAAATCAGACTGTTCCAATATATCGCCTCAATGCCATTCTACATAGAAATGCCATTCTTCATAGAAAAAAACCTCAAAGGTTGTACAGAAAACATTGAAGCCATGATACAAGTTCCTGATTCAAGCTGTGGGAAGAGCCACAACAAGATTGCATTTTAACAGTATGTGTTTTAACAAGACATGTGATTATTTGCAGATACCAGGTTTCTAAAAGTATGGTACAAGATACTGGTAAAAACTTCAGAGGCTCTTTACAAATTACTAACACACCTATTATGCAGAACTGAAGAGAAGACTATTTATGACCCGAATGAAAGGAGATATTCCCATTATTTGCAACAGACTTCTGATCAGGCCATACCAGCCTAAAACAAGATCTAAAAGGCCCTTTTGACAGTTCTTTACAAAGAAAAAAGCCCCAAAATATTCATTATTATTCTTCAAGTCACAACCATATCCTTCAGCATCTATTTATAATTAAAAAAAGGAAATTAGATGCCATGATTTTCTCAGCTTACTCCTCATTTTCATGTACACAAGCTCCACTACAGGAGTGTTTGAATCCAGAACAGAGCAATCTGGGAATAGTCTAAAGGCAGACTATAAGAACTCTAAGAAACCTTCCACAAACAGCAAGCAAGGATATTTGCAATATTTGCAAGCAAGGATAAAAAGACAGTTGTAATAAATAAAGCTTAAGGGAGGAAAGACACCAATTCCTTTGAAAAAAAAATATCACTAGAAATGAAAGTTGGAAAGAACTGATTACTCCAGATTTAAAAGCTAAACAGGCATTACTGTATTAGACTCACTTTAGAAAACATAATTAAAAAAACTTTTTTTCAGAAGGCTCCAAGCAATTTCTTGTGCGTGTCAGCTTTAACAATACACACCCAGACTTAGTGCCTCAGTAAGTTCACTCCCTTCAGGACATCAAAAATTTTTTTGTTTCCTTGCTTACCTCCTTCCACAGGCATGTTTCAGGGTCAACATAGAAGATAAAAAAGGTAGCAGGAAGAACCTATGTTACATGTATTGTACCTTTTTTGTGAGCTAAAAGCAGGTGAGGGAAACAGAAAAATAGTGTTGATCAAACGTTTAGTGTTCAAGACCAACGTTTTGCCAAGAGCAGTGTTCAAAAAACCCATCATCCTCCCCCCCCAAAAAAGTGTGAAATTTTAAGCCATTGTCAGTCATTCCTCTTTCTGACAAATGTATTAAGTCCCTTGGGATCAACAGAAATAACCACTGTTGAACTTAAAAAATAATGATTCCAAATCACAATATGAACACTAACACCTTAAAGGCAATCCAACAAAAGATTTTAGAATTTGCCATTTTAAAGGCCTCATACAAAGGATTAGTTTGACCTATAGGTACACAGACTGATTTTTGCAAGATAATTTGAGCAACACTCCACACTTGCACCTCTAGGCTTGGATCTACCATTTCCAAAATCTATACCTAGTACTGGAGTGTGTCCAGAGAAGGGTAGTGAAGCTGGTGAAGGGTCTGGAGGACAAGCCTCATGAGGAGTCGCTGAGGGAGCTGGGAGTTTTTAGCCTGGAGAAAGGAGACTCAGGGGGAACCTTACTGCTCTCTAAAATGACCAGAAAGGAGGCTGTAGTCAGCTGGGGGTGTAGGAGAGGGGGTCAGTCTCTTCTCCCAGAATGATAAGAAGCCTGATGAGAAGAAATGGCTGAAATTGCATCAGGAGAATTTTAGACTGGATATTAGGAAAAAATTCTATCCAAAAGGGTGGTCATGCATTGGAACAGGCTGCTTGGGAGAGTGGTGGATTCACCATCTCTGGAAGTATTCAAAGACGTGTGGATGTGGCAGCTGCTGCCATGGTTTAGTGGTGAACATAGTGGTGTTAGGTTAACAGTTGAACTTAATGATTTTAGAGGTCTTTTCCAACCTTAACAATTCTGCAATTCTAAACTCTTTATATCTTACCTCCCCCTCAAAGTTAAGGTAGTAGTAAAACAAGCTTTTCTCCTGCCTATATCAGCAATTTAGAACACACTCAGAAAAAATACCACTGCTATGCAGTGGGACTACATCACAATTCCCATCAGTCTGGCCTAGGGCACCATATAGAAGAGGAAATTGTTATAAAATAGTAAAAATACTGTTTCCAGGAATTAGTGAGAGCACTGATGTTCTAACAGCTTCAACACAAATTTCTTTGTATCTCTCATACTGTGAATGTGCATTATTTTCTTCAAGCATTGTGCTATGGGATTATGTAATACTCCATTAACTTCGAAACAATGGTTTAAATGCCATGCAGAAAACACACTTAACACAGCCTAGGTACACAAAGTAATATTTTCTTCCCATATTTCCCTGTCTGACATATCCTTGGAATATTTCGCGACACAATTTGAGTGCACATTCATATGACCACTCATATGACAAGTGATAAAAAGAACAGATGGCACAACCATGAATTTTAGTGATGCTGAATATCAAATAAAAATTGGCACAAGTATTTAGTAACCAGTGTAGGTGTGCTCCCACATAAAATATCTCTTGCGCCAAAATACAAACAGATTAATCAGACAATTAAACATCTACAATCCAAACGTAAATATTGACAACACTGGTTCTAGCAATACTCAATAACCTAATAGATGCCAGGAGAGATATAATTTAATTACTTAATATTTGCTCTGCTGCTTATCTTGAACCATTTTCTTTACATGGAGGGACTAAAAGTTGCAAGTCTTAGGAAAGGCTATTTTTCTGTGAAGCATTCTGGAAACTTGAAATACTGAAACCAGTCTGTGTAATAATGTAGAAATACTGGGAAAGAGAATCAAGAAATCCAAGTTGTTGAGGCTGGAAAGGATTTCTGGAAATCATCTAGTCCATCTCTCTGCCCAAAGTGAGGTTGACTTGAGCACTCTGTGCCTGGCTGGCTTTTGAATACTGCTAAGAATGGAGACTCCACAACTTCTCTAAGCAACCTGTGCCAGTCTTTGCCCACTCTTCAAAATGTTCAAGTTTTTCTTATGTCTGAACAGTAACTCCTGTATCACAGTTTTGTGCCCATCATCTCTCATCTTCTCACTGTGTGCCACAAAGAGCGGTCTGCCTCTTTTAATCCATCCCATCAGACATTTTCTGATATGTGATTCTTTTCGTGTGTGGGGTTTTTTCCTTCTAGTTTTTTTTTGATGTTTAACTAAAAAGCTAAGTGATTTGTCCAGAGCCACACAACAACCACACTGGCCAAACATCCCAAGGAAAAGAGAGGTCATATGGGTGAACACTCCACCCCAACCTCCCACTGATCAGAAAAGCTGTGAAGAGCTGCACCACCCCTTTGTAAAGATCCGTTACCACAAATGGTCTTCCAGCCAGTTATTAAAATTCTCTTTAGCCTTCCTCCCCAGGTGAGATGGCTCTCTAACATCTACTCTCTTAGATAACACTTCCAGAAAAAAAAAGTCAGATAAAAAGCTTTGTCTAAGTAAGGCCTACAATGGCTAAAAATATACAAATTAAGCTATCCATCCATCCATCCATCTATCCATCTATCCATCTATCCATCTATCTATCTATCTATCTATCGCACAGATTTCTGAGACCACACAGAAATCACACACTGACTGAAGCTGAACACATCAACAAAACACTGTATTATTGTGATTAGAAGCTCCCATCTCCTTTTTTAAAGGTAAAATTATGTATTTGCAAGTAAAAAATAATTTTAAAATTAAGCAGGATTATCCATTTTATTTCAGCTATTCTTGTTAAATGCTTAGTGATTGGGAAGCAACTGATGGCAACAGAGCATTGGTCTGGTGTAAGGACTGTTCTAAACTACTTTTATTGGCTAAAGCAATATCCCTATTACACTATGAACACAACATTATGTTAAACGTTATCTAACACATCAACCAAAGTCACTGATGTAAAAACCTGCAGCAGCTCACTACAGATTAGTGAAACTCCAATTTGCCATGAGATAAGCTTTGACAAAGCTGCTGAAAAACTTGTAGAATAATCTGCTTCCAACCTCTAGAAATACAGATTCCTTGAAGATGTCAGACACTTTCTCCTCTCAATTTTCAATTATTTTTCTCTACCTCCTTTCACCACATGCTTCTCCTCTAGTGTTAGTTACACAGTCCTGCATGAAATGCCTAACTGCAAGTACGTAAATGTAGATTTAACTTAGCAACAGGAGCCTGGACACACCAAAAATATACAGCAATTAGATGACTTCAAGATGTGAGCCACCAATAATTGCTTGAAAGGTTAGAATACTCCAATATCTCTATTTAAAATCAGCTTTCGAGGGGATTAAAATGCAAGTGTAAAAAAATATATTCCTTTGGCAAGACAAATACATGAGTTAAAATGGGGTTTGCCTTACTTGAATCACAGAAACGGTAAAAAGAATCCAAACTAAGTTACCATAGCTTCATTTTGTAACAGTAAAGAAATCAATGTCACATGTGAAATACTAATACTTTAGGTCTTATATATGTGAATTTAAAGCAAGTTACATTTGAAAAATAAACTGGAGGACAAAATCACTGAAGCAACATAAAGGACTCTGCTACGTGCTCTACATTGTTGCACTTTGTTCTGTTAAGGATGTAACATGATGTACAGTAAGACCCTGAGGGAATCAAAAAACACTTAGCTCCTTTCTCTCAGCTCTGACATTACTATATGGAATAGTATGAAACATAAAATTTTACCTCAATTTCTGTCCATGAAAGGGGGGGGGGGGGGGGGGAGAAGGCAAGAAAATATATACGTAGTGTTACTAAATAATACGATTTTGGAAATGCTGGTCTTTTAAGTAAAACGAGTTGCAGCACAGAATTCGGTACTTAAACATAGTAGAGGCAGAGCTGAAAAGGATCCATAAGGCTGACCAGTGCAAGGGAGGATCTCTGCTGGTTCAGCTTTTAGCTTTACTTTGAACCAGGACAAGGGGAAAACTGTCAGGTCATTCCGAAAAAGCAGATTTGCGACAGAAATTCATTATATTTAGAAATCTGTGATCAGTTCAGATATGACTGTGTGTTCACAATCAGAAAGGTTTAATCAGTACTTCTAATACCAGGATACATACTCTAGAAGAACTGGCAATCAATTTCCTATAGAATATCAGTTTACTCCACGACACATACAATCCTTTTAATTACACTCAGTCCCTTCCTCCAGCAGCTAAGAAACCCTGTACCAAAATTTATTTTTAAAAACGGAAAAAACATTTTATAGCAGCAATAAGGGCTTTGAAAGAGCTGATCCACGATCAGCATTTGTCAAGACAAAAATGCCTTTAATAACCTTACAGTCTCAGGTATTGCTCTTGAAGTAACAAAATCAGTTATATCCAGCTTCTCCAAAGGAGGTTTGTGTAAGCAGAAATAGGAATTGCTAGCAGTGGGAAGCAAAACAAGGGCAAAGAGAAATTCTACCTTGAAAAGATGCAAAGCTGAGAAAAAGTCTAATAGGAAACACTGAGAAAAGAGAAAAACTAAGGGTTTAGTGCTTCTTTATGTGCCAGATGAGCTCTGATTAAGAGAAACTGGCCTCAGAGACTAAGATAGCACATCCAGGGGGAAATGTGTAGTTGAGAATTAGAGCCCCTGGGAGGATGTGCTGGAAAGCAGAATAAATATTCACCCAGACCCTGGAAAAACCATAGAATGCCAAGGAAACAGTGGGCTGGGAAGCATCACATGGACATTAGGACAGGCTTTTTTGAAAGTACAAGAGCTGTGCAGAATACAAATGCTTGCTTTTCAGACCATGGCACATCAAGTGCATGCTTGCACAACGTGAACCGGCTATCCCCAGTGAGGTGAATGGCAAACCAGAGCCCTCACTACAAGGCTGAGGATCTGAACAACAGTTGCTTAAGCTCTGTTACATCTTGGAAGGGAATCAGCCACAGGACAGACGCAGTTGTACTACCAGATCTCTACTTCCAGAAGTGGAATCTTCAACAGATTAAACGCCGTACAAAGGGGCACTTGGGTGCTGCTTGAACCTGTGTCAGGGTCAGGATGTGCACAGCAGCTCCCCTGAACTGCTTCCTAGCAGGAATCTGAAAAGGGGAGCTGTAAAAGGGCTGCTCAGTTGTGTGAGAGCACAAGCACAGGTAAGCCCCAGGCAGGCAGCCAGCCATGTGTGCCTGACAGTACAGATGCTTCTGAGTAAAGGGTGCACTGAGCACTGAAAGTGAGATACCACCTTCCAGTTTCTTGCTCTGATTCCACAAGTGAGAGAGAAGTACTGAGAAACAGTCGTGAGAATAAAGAAATATCGGCAACAGAGGAGGAGGGACAACAGGGAAAAAAGAAGAAAGTCTAGCTGTTTTGTACCTGCCACTTGTCATCTAATCCCCCTGTTTGACAGAACAGCTACTTAACTGTCAAAAGGGCTGGGGGTGTGTGTTGAGAAATAGGGAAGGCATCAGAAATGACAGCTGGAACAAACTTGTGCCTCAGAAAAAAGTTGCTAATACATAACAGAGGAAACTCAGCATTTAACTGAAAAATTTAGAGCAAAGATAACTGAGTACTAATATACTATTTACTCCCTATTTACTTCTTACCTTCAATCACTTCCTTATAAAAATTGCTCAAAAACCCCCAGAAAACAAACCTCAAACAAAAACCCCACTCTTAAGTTCACTTGCTTATTTTACATAGCATGTTATGCCTAATACAAGCAATGTAAAAAATGCATAGTTTAAACTATTCAGAGAACAGAGTCTTCTCTGGACTGTATAAGTAAGAATAAAGAAGTGGGGCTAGTCTAGGCAATTTTATCTAGCCACTGGGAATAGTGGCTAGTGAGCATGATAGCTAGTCAGAGGTACTGCTATGCTGGGTAGAGAGTGTTGTAAGTCCAGACACAGGTCAGAGCTGACAAAGTTTATTAGCTTAAATTCAGAACAACTTTAAGACCAAAGTCTTGAATACCTGACTTGGAATATGAATCTGAGCACTCATCCACTGGCTGTTCTATTCTAAAGCAACAGAAATGAACTTTAAAGAGTTTTCTCTATGGCAAAATCTGAGTGTTTATCCTGCAAGTAAATCCACGTGAGCCGTGTTCTCAGACTGAATACATGGAAAAGTAAAGTTCAGAATTAATTAAAACTTTCCTACTGCTTGTGACTTTCGCCTCTTCTAACATCCAGAGTTTATGAATAAGACATGTAAAAGCTACTCTCCGTATTTACGGTAAAAATATATCTTGCAACCCTTTAACATTACTTATTCTTTGTGTTACCAATTGTGTCCATATATATATAAACAATATATTAAGTATTTTATATTATTATATTCATATTTTAGCACCATTTATTGCTCTAGTTAAGAACTGCATTCATTCCATACTTGCACACCATACTTATATTTTAGTTGCATTTTAAATTTTTTAAGCTTGGGAACAAAGGACACTGATCCCTCCAGAGAAAAAGGTGCCTGAAAGTCTTGTGGCTCGCCAAAACTTACCAAAATGCATGTGGCTTTGGTAGATAAAAAGGTAAAAAACATGCATTTGATTGTTTAATATTAAAATCTTTAGAGTAAGGTCAGAAAAAATTTGTTGAATGTCCGCGCCCTAGTCCACCGAAAAAAATCTTCTAAAAAGCACTGGACACCAAGTTCACAGAGACACTAGAAAGATTTCCCTAACAAAGCTACCACTTCAGAAGAAAAATGGAAACACAAACATCCTCAGGCTTCTTAATTCAGAAAACTGTTAGCAGAATGTGTAGGGCTCTACCATTAGAGCTCCAATCAAAATCTTTTTGCAACTAAACTTTCTAATTAGCAACACAGATTAATTATTTTAAAAGAGATTTACAAGTTTTTGCCCCCTACTATAGCAGTGAGGCAGTAAAACCTGTGATTGTGTATGAATTCTCCAAAAGGCTAATGCACTCCAGTATTTTAGAACTAAACTCTAGACCTCTGTTTTGAAAGAATAAAAAGAGGTGCCTAATTTTGGTTAGATGACAACACTTAGATTCTCTTGTTAAGGGAAGTAGGTCAAAGGAACCGCTGAGGGAACTAAGGTGAATGAAAGCCTACTTCCAGGCTATAGACCAATTGGATGTTTCTACTACAGATAAAGGAAGTCTTCACAATCTCAGATAAAAACTTTTTCAAATTTCCACCATTAGCAAATGGAAAATGCCTGTTCTTTCAAAGGCTAAACAGCATTACTTGCTGAGTACATTCGCAAATTAGAGGTTTGACTCAGAGGAGTGACAGAATATCTGTATTTCATTTCTATTCACTGAAAGAGTAAAGCAAAGTTCATGGCTTATTTAAACACACCTATGAGTTAATTTTTCATTAAAATATTTTAATTTCTTAAATGCTTGATGCTTTAGTACAGGTTTTCCTACTTCTGACATGGTGGAACCTAAGCGACTAGTTTGCAAATATTAATAAATTCAAAGACACCAAGCTGCAGTGACCATACCAGTTCTTTTCGTTCTGGCACTTATCATAGAAGTCTGTCATCAGAGTTGCCAAACAAAGCACTGTTACCAGTGTTTCTCATCTCTGGTGTCCTGGCTGAGCCAAACAGAAGTGAAAACTCAATAGCATTAGTGTTTACTCATGGAATAGTATAAAAGCTGCCATTGTTTTCATCATATTGTTGACTAGAAAGATAAACAGATGATTTAAAACTATCACAACTAATTCAGCACTCAGTTGTAAAACATTAAAACCAGAAACATAAATACATTTTGTTTGGAAACAATCTACAGACACAAACTCGGATGACGGAACTAGCTATAGTGAAAGGGCCTATTTTTTTTGAAAGATTAAAATTGTGTAATCACTCCACCGGGAAATGCATATTTATAAAAGATTACTTTTGGCTGACTAGGTCAGCTTTAAAAAGCATTGCATCCTAAAATATTAAACAACATAGGAGAACATACCAACCCAAATGCCCTTGTAGGGAGAGTCTCAGAATCTCTTAAATATGATAAAAGAAACACAGGATCTGTCACAGCACTTATAGAAAAGCTGACACTCACATTACATCCTCTGGATAATTACATAGCATCATCTTACTGCAATATAAAACAAGGATATTAATATAAAAAGACCAATGGAAAAAAGGCCCTGTTGTCTGCTGAAAAATCCCATGCTGTGAAGCTGGCTCTGTAGTTGACCAGAAGGCTGGCAAGCTCGACCAGATACAGATGAGACACGTGAATGGAAGCTTTTTAATTACACATCACCAAAATAAAAGCTGAAATGCCACTGCCTTAGGGCATGCAGGGCAACCTCAGTTCCAGACAACCCAGCAATTTACACTGTGCAGCCTGTCTTAGGTCATGTGCTCTTCAAACAGCAAAACTAGGCAAGATGCAGTGATTGATTTGAGCCTGTTACTCAAGGGCAAACGCTTTCAGCCAAGGTGCAAGAGTACCAGCTGCTTCTCCTCCTCAGATTTCTGATTGCTGCAGGCAGCATTTTATACCACAATGTCAGACAGATTCCCACATCCAGGATCAGTGTCAGTGTACTGCTGCAGTAGTTGTACGTGGAAGGTCACCTCAGAGATTATGGAGCACCTGTACAATTTTCTAGACAAAAAAATTTTCAGGATTTCAACTTGAGACCTTTCTTCAAACTATGAGGTAATTCCTGTGAGTAATTCCAAGTCACAATGAGGCTTACATCTACTGCTGAGAAATGGAGAACTAGGCACAGACTGGCCTGCTTTCTATATCACACTGATTCCAGGGTCAGATTACTTGAGCTAGGGAAAACAACCTGAGTATCCCATTATTTGATATCCCTCCTCAGAGTGCACAGTGATCAAAGTATATTGCACCCTCTGAGTTCTAGAAAAACACAGATAGCAACTGCAGTAAAGTGAATGTAGGGATGGAGAGAAGAGGAAAATTGGTATACATTCCTATACGTTGCTCTATTAAGCAATTTAATCTTGAGATCCAAATACTTTTAAAAACAATGCAATCTCTTTGGTCTCAGTTTTGCAACAAGACAAAAGGAAAATAAATCAGTCTTCTGATGCAATACATATTTTTAACTCAAATGAATACATCACAAAATGAACAATACCCATTGATTAATTTAGGATACTCCCATCAACACAAAGCTTTCCAGACTGACACAGAGCTTTCGTCTTGCCAATGCACTGACATACACAAGTTATCACAACCCCACTGAATTCAGTGCATATCCATACTTTCATCAATGCTTTCAATTCTTCCCAAATTTGTTCAGGCTGCACAAGTCTGACATGACTTAGCTCCACGTTCACCAAGGTTCTCAGTTAGTATCCTTGTGACTTCGTGTTTAGTGAGTAGACCCATAAAGGTGGCACTTCTGCCATCATGGAATCACAGAATGGTGAGTTAGAAGGGAACTTAAAGATCATCTAGTTCCAACACCCCTGCAATGGTCAGGGACACCTTTCCATTACATCAGATACAAACCCCCATCCAACCTGGACTTCAACACTCTGAGGGATAAGCCATCCACATCTTCTCTGGCCAACCTGTTCCAGTGCCTCACCACCCTCGCAGTAAAGAATTTCTTCATACATGGCAGCATACTGACCATTCCAAAGCAAAGCATTACAGTGTTTCTGTCTCACAATAATTAATCCCTTTCCACAGGAACCAAGTGATTCTGTTGCCTGTGGGGACCTCCCCACATTTGCATGACCATATTCAGGTGCAGTCTCAGTGTGCCCTGTGTAATAACGAACACATACTGTCTTCACCAACACCTGCCTGCTGAGCTTTGCTCTTGCTAGGTGAGGTTTAAACCATGGAAATAAGGTGAGGTTTTTGGAACTGCTTTTTCCTATAGGGAGTAAGTTCCCATAGGTACTGGCATTATACAGAAGCAACAGATTTCAGCATCTTATTTTCTGCTGTAATAATCTCTGTGTAAGTGCAGCCATACTCCAAATACTAGGTTACTTCTAGCATTTCCCACACATGCACAAGAGCTGCAAGAGGCATGACACACTGCACAAATGCAGTGACGTGAACTTGGTAAACACAAGAAGGTTCAAAAATAGGATTATTCCTTTTCAAATTCTTCTTTCTAGCTAGGTTACTCTGCATTGTCACTTCATACAACTATGCAAGTGAGACTGCAGCAACAGAGTCTCACACTGTGTTACTTTTAGAATACATTCGCCAGCTCCCTGATCAGGGAGGTTGGGTACCTTCAACCACTTTCCACAGTGATTTTACCAGCAGTACAGCAGCTCCCACTAGATTCCAAGTTACTAGCCTGCCACATGAAGGAAAATTCCCTTACACCCATTCCTATGAAAAGACATCTTCAATAAAGCTTAAGAGGCTTCCATGATCCAAGATTTCCCCTCCTCTGCTTTCAATTACTTTAAACTCAGAATCGCTATCTCCTGAATTAAGTGAACTCCTGGCTTTCATCCCATAATTGCTTTAAAGCATCTCCAGTCTCATCCCTTTGCTTCTATAATGAAAACTGAGTTGCAAGAGTAACTTCGTTGAATTACCTGATTTGGGAGAGAATAAATGGGCGCTTATCATAAGAAGAGGAAGGTGATAATTTCAACCTAGCTTATAGATCTAGTGGCTATTTTCATCTTACAGCCAGCAATAACAGAAATAGATTTGCAAAAACAGACAAGTGACTTCAGATTGAAAGTGTTTTATTCCCAATCACAGTTTAATTTCACAGGACAACTCTCAAAAAACTGCTGTGCACAGGCCCTGACAACTGCCTTTAGCAAGATCTTACCAAATCTTTAACTAGGAAATAAGTACAAATAAGGATGTTTGAAACAGAAGAAGAGAGGATATGGGTGGAAAGATAGTGGTATTGTTTAATGATAACAGTCTAAGGCACTTAGTGCTCCATGCAAAGGAGTATGGGGTAAAATTTCCTAAAATTGGCTATAGATCTGCAGATTTCTGCAAGATGTACCTTCTAAATAAAATCATGAAGTACCATAACATTGTTTACTAAGGAAAAAGTTCATTGCCACGTGGATTTCATCTCCTGACTTGGCACCCTCAACTAACTGAGGCACTAAACGTGAGAGGGCCTTGTGAGCACCAGACTCCACTGCAGGAGCTCGACTTGCCTGAAAAGCCCAGTTAAGGACTACACTGAGATAACGACACTGCTCCTGGTACCTAATTATCTTCACACAATTCCACTTAAGCCACTTAGATTTATGACAGGGACATTTGCTGAGATTCCTCTTTCCGCTGGGAATTCTCTTCCAGATAAAGTCTAGACTACCTGCAAGTTGCTGGGACCAATTCAAGTAACGAAGGTAATTGTTTCGCTGCTGCAGGGCTTCGGGGCAAAGCTCTCTGCAGCTCAAATTTTGCAGAGGTGTTCAGAGTCCTCCTTCCAGCCTCAGAAAAAAAAACAAACCAACATGAATAATGCCTGACAGTTGCTATAGCAACAACCACCTCTCAACTAAAGACAGCAGGAAGATTCACAGAAGCTGGGCCTTGGTTATATAACCTACTCTGTAGAGGCAATGGTTTCCGAAACAGTTAAAAACTACAAAGACTCCACGCTGTTATTTAGCAGATCAGTTCCTGGATGCACACGTTCAAGCCATTACTCTAATCCGGAGTACACTTGCCTGAGGAAAACAGGCAGTTTTCTGGTAGTCTGCCTCTGCCTTGCTAGAAGGGCTGCTGTAACTACTTAGAGCAAGTGCAATGCTCTGTTTGCTATTTCTTCTCTTCTTCATATCAAAGATATGTCCTATTACTGCAAGCTAAATAAAGCAAGCATTTAATGTGGTGAAAATGGATGCACACAGAAACATTGACACCTAAAAGGAATGTTTCCTACTCTTGCTGAGCAAGCAACAAAGCTGAAACACCGACTTAAGAAAATACATTTCTGTTTCAACATGACTTAGCCTTAATCACTTCAATCACTGTCAAAAATAAAAGTTGTGCCAGGATTACTCTTTCATATTTAAGGAAGCAGAAGACAAATACAGCTAATACCAGCCAAGAGCTCTTGAAAATTCTCAAGACACTATTTACGAGAAAACTTGTCTTTCAAAATAAACATCATAGGAAACTGGAAAATTCTATTTTCAACTCAGGGACCAGTTCTTTACTGATGTCCAGCTGTCAGGAAATAGGATTTCCTGAGGAGTTTGGTATTGCTTGGCACAAAGGCAGCAAATTCTAATTGCTAATTACAACACAGCATTCACAGAACTGAGACTGCACAAACAATCTTAGTAATTGGAAAAATGATATAAATGAATATGTGTTCGGAAAGGCAAAGCTATATATTTGAATAGGAGGGTACTTACATGCAACCTTTAAATAACACTAATAATTACTTTTAAAATCTGTTTACTATAAAAACAACAAATGATTACTAGAGCTCTCTGGCCTTTGTATTCTAAGAATAATTCATCACTAAAATTCATCATCAAAACCAAAGTATATTTTTTACCAAGTTCTGTCTGAGATCTGAGGCTGAGTGTCACACCACTAAAAAGTGAATCTTGTCTCTATATGCTGCCACCCCCCTACACACACCCACACCCATCATGTGCAGAAGCCTTTTAAGAATGCAGAATTTGTCTTTCTATACAATCTCCACGGGCAGTTGATATCTCTTAGACACAGACTACTCTGTTGGCATCACCACCATTTGCCCTAAGTCTAGTACTACAACAGCTCCTTACACATCATAAAAGCATAAACCAATCCAAATCCATGCATGCTTTCTTTTAGTCCCTTAAGCATTGGTGTCATTGGTTTTCCAAGCTCGTTAGCTCTCTTGGTGGTTGCACTGCCTGACTGACATAATTTTCAGCTCTTAGACCCCTAAAGACAGAAAAATTGTCCAGTATTCAGAGAAACTTTTTGTCTCTGACTGACTAGCTCTCTTATTTTAAGCACATTCCACATTTCAAGAAGAGTCTGAGAGGATCCAGTCATTTTGTGTTTTAACAACCCCTGAAAATTCAGTATTCTAGAGCAAAAAAAAACATATCTAAGAATGGGTTGCTACAGAAAATAAATCAAAACCAGCATTTCTTAGTTTGTTTTCTTAACAGGAACAAGGAAAATCTTCCCTAACCTCATTCCACTGCCTTTAGTTTGGTATACATCAGCCTGTATATCCACAAAATCAACCAGGGTGTTAAAAAAAGGTATTATTGTAATTGTACATTGTGCCTTAGTTACCTGGGGGAAAGCCTCCATGGTACTGGTTGGATTGTGTCTAACAGACAAAACATAGAATAAACGCTAAACTTGTTGCTTTGTTTTTCAGATCTAATTTTTATTTGTTTTATAAATTTGACATGACAGAATATGTAATGTAAAACATCTCACCAAGCACTGCAACCTACCATAATCAAAATAAATCTATTTAACCAAGTTTTAAATACTCAAGAATAAAACCAAACCCACATATTTTTTCAAACCCAAATCCTCCAGTGTTCAGTGTTTTGCAACAAATGCCTCTCATTCTTAACACCGAGACCTGCAAAAATCTTTTCTTTCAGACTGTTTCTAATAATTAAAAACCCTTACAAATCTCAGAAGACTTTTGAAATTTCTATTAAACTGTATCGTCACAACCTCATGTACGCAGTACTACAGAGAAAGATCAAAGCCTGACTTCGCTCACAGTTGTTTGCCCTTACTGATGAGAGGGCTATTAATTTTCAAGAACATAATCACATGCTTAATTATTTGATAGTTCCTACATGTATAAGTTATATTTAAGCAAGTTGCAGCATCAGGTTTCACTCTGAGATTTCCTAACTTTTCAGTGCTTGGATTTGAAACCTTAAAAGTTAACCAGTCACCTAAAATTAAAAATATACAAACATTAAAAATAGGTGATTTACATACCAGCACCTTCACCACCAGGTGTGCTGCTGTTCCCCCTCCTCTACTGAGCCACATTTTTTGTCTCTTTCCTGATCTCACACCCCCCTCCACACCCCCTCAACCTGCTACACTGCAACTCTCTTCTCTCCTCTTTCTACGTTTTACCCCAGTTTTCTGGCTAGCATTGTTCTAACCCAAACACCTCCTTGTTCCCACCTCTCTCTAGAGGCATCAGATCACTTTTCCTGGAAACCCAAGCAGCAGGTACCTGGGCAGCACTGAAGAGCAGCAAGCCTCTATACTCATAGTTGGTGCACCTGGTACCAAAGCTGCCTGGAGACTGGGACTCTTTTTTCCCTGGCTGCCTCCTCTCAGCCCCAGGAGCTTTGGGGAGGAGCCTGCTTAACTCATTCCATAGGGATGGTGAATCAGTTGAACACGCTGATGAGCCCAAAGCTTTTGAGAGGAAAGGCTGTGGCCTCAGCTCAGCCAAAAAAACTGGACAGAAATACAGCACTCAAAAGCTGAATGCATCCCTGTCAGGCGTGAGCTAATTATGACTTTATGGGGCTAATCTGAATGGGTCAGTGTGAAATACAATAGTTGAT